>JAUEKU010184872.1:0-10068 GCA_032274805.1 Gypsophila paniculata | reverse complement strand
AACAAAAAAAAAAAAAAAAAAAAAAAAAAAAAAAACCTGATCTTATAAATAACAATATTAATACGAATTTTCAAACGTATAATATCTCGACAAAAAATTGAGAAGGTCAATCATTACTTCAATTATTGTTAGTACTAATAACACATTATCATTAATTTCAACCTTATATAGTTAAAAAAGACTAGAAGTTAAAGGGCAATAATGAGGGCATTGAATTGAAACATTGTACAAGCATAGAAAAATAACAAGAATACAAAGAATTAAAAAGGGAGGAGTTGTTGAAGTGATGTTATCACTATCAACAATCTAATAAGCAATGCAATGCAATGCAATGAACTAATTAATAAGCTAGCTCATCACAAAAATTGTTTTATTTTATACTTGGCCGGTTGTTATAAGTACTCAAGTAAGTCAAGGGTCTTAATAAAGCTATTTATGCATATAGTGTAGGGGTACGTATGTATGTAGCTAGCCAAGTTGATGGTTCTATTCAAAGAACGTGAATCAAATACTATGAACAATTGAACATACATTGAACTGTATACTATATTAATAATTAATATACGATATACTATGAACATCATTTTTACCTAAGTTATAGGTAACCTATATAATGCACATAATAAATTATAATGGTCGTAGTCATAGATGAAATTTTCGTACTTTGTTGACTCTTGTTATCCTCAAGGGCTAGGCTATACTGCATGGTGCATGGAACTAAAATGGCCGGATCGTTTTTTTTAGTCTTTAAAAAATTAATTATTTGTTATAATGTGGTCGGCTATCCGATTTAAGGGTTTTTGTTGGGTGGATTTAAGTAGGAACGTCTTTATCCGGTTTGTAGTTGTCGTTCAAAATGACGATTTTATACCTTAAAAAAAATAGATCGAGCCTCTAGCTCCCATAACGATCTCATTTGAACTTTATTTCAAAAAAATTATATTCAAAATAGAGCCATATTATTTAACCAACTTTTTAAGCATTATTAGGAAAGTTCATTGAAATGGAGACTATATATACATTGCACAATACAAAATTATTGATTAGGCCAATTACACACTTTTACAGAATTTTTATTGATGTTTCTTGAACATAATATCAAAAGTCTCAATGATTTTGAAATTTTATATTCAAATAGAGCTAGTTCCTTATAAATTATAATTATACGGCCGGAGTACTAGCCAATTTAATAAGTATAATTCTAAGACAATACAAAACATATGAGTAATTTTGTCGCATAATTTACTCTTGAATTTGTCGCAAATTCACAATATAGCAATTCTTTAGAATATAAAATTATCTATTAAAATGAAAATATCAAAGTTTTACTAAAATATAATTATTCTCCCCTAGTAGTAGAAGATTAAGGTACTACGAATGTGTTTTATCTATGATTCTTTCTATTACTATAGTCCACTGCTTCTTGTTAGGTCCTACCTTTATTGTTTGTCTTACTTGCACATCAAACAATTAATTATTAGCGGGCATGCATCTAGCTAATTAACTTGCCTAACACTTTTTTGTTTTGCTCTAAATCATTTTCATATTTTGAAATTTTTGTACGTTTACATGTCAAATCGTCATATTGGATAATGAACTCACTACTCACTACTCACTACTCACTACTTAGTCTAGTTGATCAATAATTATTTTTGGAAGACTAATAAAATCAACAGTTAAATACTCTGCATTATAATTAGATTTATATATGTTAAGAGAATATTACGATTATCATATATTGCAGGAATATGCTAACATTTTTATTTGATTCATTGTATTTGTACTAAAGCTACAATTCGTAGCTAGTAATATTTCACAGTAAATCAAAGCATAATATTATCTTACATGGTATCGATCCGCCTAGAAAATACTCAGTAATACCTTCTTAAAGCCTTATGTCTGTTATTATTTCCTGTTTAAATCGTGGACGAATTCTACGGTACGGTTAGGCTGCCTCATTGTATGAGACACGCCAAAAATAACTATGTTATTTTTCAAAAGTAACCCAGATTGTTAAATTGAAAAGTTACTCAATTGTACTTTAAAAATAATTATACCGTGTTTGAAAAGTAACTTAAATTCCAATCTTATACTCCGTATATGATTTCACAAAACGTCAGTTTTGACTTAATTGATTATTATGAGTTGCGTATGGAGCTTCAAAATTTTAATAACTATTTTGAGTTATGAGACATTCTCCTTACGAAAAAATATTTTTTGATTAAAGTGACTATATTATATTTGAAAGTTCACGGTTTATAATTAGGGGGAGAAACAAATTAGAAAGTAAGAGGAGTCATTCTTTTGATATTATGATACTATTAATTGTGTCTTATACGGTGAGGCAGACTCACCATAGAATTACTCAAAATAATCCTATGTAGACTCATTAGTCATTACCTATTATACCTACTTCAATTTTTTTATGATTTTATTATTTTTTCTTTATATTTGAGCACTAAAACAAAAGCATGGCTGGTATTGAACTGGCAGACACGTGGCAGCAAGCCAGCAAGCCATTTCAAGACTGAGCTCAATTGATTATATTATACGGAGTAACGAGTATTAATCTAAGAGACATTATTAACATAACGTAAGAGCAAAATCAAATATTAAACAAATTTGATACAAATACATTTTACAATCATCACCAATTAATACGAGATATGTATAGTATCTCTCACAATAACTACGTACGAATTATAAAAATTAAAATGCCGCCGACGAATCAGAAATGACAGTTTTAATGGATAATTAGAGAGAGATTCGTAAACCGACCTTTTCTTGTCAACAGATAGGTAATCTAAAACATAAGCGTGTTTAATTAATGAGTTAACACAATAATTACGCCAAGTGTACGTTGTTTTATGTTTATAATTAGTGTAGTAGTACAAGACAGTTAGGATTTTCGAGTTAAAAAAATTGTGAGATTAATTAATTAGTAAGTGAGTGAGGAGAGATTCTTGTATGTAATACCGACCTTTTTTTTGTTATTAAGAGAATGACAGCAAACATCCAGAATGTAAATTAATATAGTCGGCGCTATTAATTTACCGTGACATGTTGATTTTATTTACGTACATGTATGTACGTTATTTCGTTGTATATTATGGAAATTTGTGTAAAATATTTGGTGCAGAGAATGTGGTTCATGCTTTTGGTCATGTAATGGATTTATCATAGAATTTCGATATGTGACAACGATGTATTAAAAAAGAATACATATATATTAAAGCAGTTAATTAAATTGAAAAAGTGAATTTGAATAGCGAGCATGTGTCAATATAAGCTGTAATGATTAATGACCATTGAAAAATAGATCTTTTGGAGATGATCTAAAATTTGTTGGGCGATTATGGAGCTATTTGCGCTGGACTTTTATATATTTTCGTTCATATATACAATTATCATACTCGTCTACAAGCATGCTCCATTATGCAATGACGACGTACTAAAAATGCATTAACGCAACCACGCACACATCTATCTGGCGACTGATCGACGGATGTTAATTGTATTCGATAAAATTACGAAAAATTAGGCTAAGCACCATAACCAAAAAAAAAATGAAACTGTACAAATAAATACAAAAGCAAGGAACCTAGCACATTTAGACTATATATCTATATGTAATATGTGACAACGATTGGCTAGGTGAAAAGCCGCAAAAGCGAGCAGCCACACCACTAGAAGACTAAAATTGTGATCGAAGTTCCACAAATTTGAGCATGCCTACGAATTTCGGCGGGATGATTCATGGCCATTCAATTACGTATATGCATGCAACATGTTTTACATTAATGTTGTACAGAACAAATTGAAAATGTACTGTTTCATATATTTGCATAGTCGGGAAGAAGTAATATTCATGATAGTTACGGAGTATTTGTTTATCGAATTGTTTTGAGAATAAGAATAAATTGACTTTTTTTCTTGTATATAAACATACAATTTGCTCGATTAATATTAATGAGGGAAAATAAACTCAATTTTGATCAGCCAACCTTATTAAACTTTTTATACTCTAATAACATCTCCATTTTAATCAGCCAACCTTATTAAACTTTTTCTTCTCACAAAAATCAGCATCGCCGATACCTTCGTCTAAATTACCTTAAAAGCACTCCGATTAACTAAACAAGAATACAAATCAAATATATCCGGATCATAATCGATATCTTTCAGATATTAAACCAGACATGGATCTCGTAACATCCACGACAAATCGGGTCCAAGTTACATTATCGAGTGTGCCTAAAAAGTTCACAAAAATTTAAGCACGTGTGGGAATTACGCGGAAAAATAAAAAATTCGATTACTTGAGACAAAAAAATGGTCCTATAAAAGTAGGACATGTAACGCACACGTAATTAACTAGGTTGAGTGGAAAGTGTGTACGTATTATAGCGTAAGATATTTTTTGCATGGGAAATAGCAAAGTATGGAGGATATCTGCGATATGTAGGGTGGAAATTGGGTAAAATAAAATCCTAAGTTTATATTATATGCATGATATACTCCCTCCATTCAATTTCAACTTGTGCATGATGTAAATGCACAAGTTTTTAGGAATGATGAGGTCATGTACTTTATGGGGTGTTTAAGTGATAAAGCAAGTAATAAAGCAAGTGTTTAAGTGATAAAGCAAGTAATAAAGCACTTTATGGGGTGTAAAGTTGATAGTTAAGTCTTAATTTTTTTGCCAAAAAAGGAATGCACAAGTTGAAGTTGAATGGACCAAAAAGGAAAGTGCACAAGTTGAAATTGAATGGAGGGAGTATTGTTTTATTTTATTTGGTCCAATTGATAACATGTATACCTATAAAATCTGTTAGTTGCATGATCAAATAAACATGGGTAATCTCACTTTTGATTTTTCATATCAATGCAATTTGAATGATCATGCATGGATTTTAGTTTATTGATTTGACTCATAACTCTTTCATATCTTTGTGTCCAAATATTTGGGAGCACAAAATTTGTGATCGGAAAATAAAATGACGTCGTATCGATCATTTATCTGATATAATAGTATGTAATGTCACTTTCTAATATTCTCATCTATTAATAATAAAAATCACATCAAATATGTGAGACGATATTATTGAAACTCATCATAACTATCAAGTGGCGTTTTATTATTGTCCAGTTATAAATCATGAAACAATGATTGGGCGAGTAGTTTCTTAAGGTGATAGTTGATGAAGTCATAATAAATTGTTCTATACTTGAACTCGCCTCCTTATTCAAAGATCGTAAGCGTCAACGCATGAATTCTTCATATTATATATGGAAGTTTGCAGACGTAAAATATATATATATATATATATAGACAAACACATGTGATTGTCAACTGTGTGACAATGCGATTTTCGCAAATCGATCTTCAAATCTTAGAATCAAAAGACTCAAAAAATCATATTAAAATAATCATTTTTACCAAAACCTTAAAAGTAATTTCCTTTTATTTCAAGACAAATAAAGACCAAAATAAAGGTACAAGCATTATACGGAGTATTGTGTTACACTGTTAGTTCCCACTTCCCACCTTAGTTCATTTTCGATGCATGTGACTACAATACTACATACCCTAACATTCTTGTCTTATATGCACTTAGTAGGGCCTATTGATAATTTGTTAGTTGATAAAATTCGGTATAGAAAATATCACATGACATTTTGTTAACTATAGATATCAACTACTTAATTTTGCTATGAATTAATCGACATGATGAAAAGACGAACGAAGTATTATTAACTATTAATTGCACTCTTTCTTATTTAAGCTAGACAACATATTTTATCATGGACATATAAATATTTTAGTGCTATACGAAGTTTCATGTTTTTTTAGTTGGTGACCGAGAAAAATATGACTATTCATATCAACTTGTGTTGCTAATCTAATGATTTTTTTTATAAAAAAAAAATGAAAGAAAAACCTCTCGATAATAAAGCCGATGAAAATTGGATATCGAAAATCGGAAAAACGTTTCAATAATATCACATATAATTTGATCCTAATTACGAGTAATTAATAACCATATTATTCATTTTAAGTATAAAGTCAAAGATATAATTCTATTGATTAATGTGCTTTGCTTTTATATACATATTCACTTCACACAAATTAAATGAAAATAACTTTAATATTTTAGGTGGAGTATCTCTCTTGTAACAAATTTTCCGAAGTATCAAGCTTAAACGAATCAAGTACCTAAAATAAAAACAAAAGCCAAATGCATAGGGCAAAGCAATAAAAGATTTATTTTATATATACTAGTAGAATGATAATTAACACGTCTTAACCTTGAGACTGATCGGATATATCCGCCTCAAGAGAGATTTAATGTGGTTTTAAATAGAAGGCGTAAGCAAAGTGAAAAAAAAAATCAAGTTTCATCCCAGCTATACATATAAGACGAGGGTATTGTTCATCCCTATGTTTAATTTTTGTCTTATTCCTCCTATTTGACCCGTATAAAACTGAAAACGAATATACCTGTGTTCAATAAGAATTTAAAAAAAAAACGAAAAATTCACGTGATACTCCTGAGGTTTCATTTTTTGTATGTGGTGTCCACCTTGCCAAGTTTCTGCACATAGTACCTCAGAAGTTGGAATTTTTGCACATGGTGCCCAAATATGTAACAAACCACTAACCGCCGTTAACTTTTTGTTGACGTCATTTTTACAAGAAACAAAATATGGTGCAAAAATTCAAACCTCAAGATACCCTGTGCATAAATTTGGCAAGGTGAACACCACGTACAAAAATTGAAACCTCAAAGATAACACGTGAATTTTCTGAAAAACAAAAAAAACAAAAAAACACAAAACTATCCACCTCATGAATTAACAATATTGGCTGCACCTCCTCAACCTCCCCCTCTATAGTCTATAAATACCTCCCTCCACGCCCTCACTCTCCTCACACACACTCACCCTTCCCTCTTCCCTCACCTTTTTTTTTTTAAAAAAAAACCTTAAAAATGACTTGCTTCACTGAAGTCACTCAAGTCACAATAGTCTCGAAAACTACCGTCACCCCGTCGCAGCCGTCGAGTTTACCCGACTTAAAACTCTCCGTCTCCGACCTCCCCATGTTATCCTGCCACTACATTCAGAAAGGCGGCCTCTTCACCAGGCCGCCTTTCGAGGACTTTACTGATTTAATATCTCTTTTGAAAGACGGCCTGTCGGTGGCGCTTTCTCATTTTCCTCCCCTCGCTGGCCGCCTGACCACAGACGACTCCGGCTACGTTTACATTACATGTAACGACGCTGGCGTCGACTTTATTCATGCGGAAGCCAGGGGCGTTTACGTCAGCGATGTGGTTGGCGGGAAAGATGCTGATGTTCCTGAGGTTGTTAAGAAGTTTTTTACGTATGATAGGACTGTTAGTTATAAGGGACATTTTCAGCCTATTTTGGGTGTTCAAGTTACGGAGTTGGCTGACGGCGTTTTTATTGGTTGTTCCGTTAATCATTCCGTTACTGACGGAACTTCGTTCTGGAATTTCTTTAATACTTTTGCTGAGGTTTGTCGTGGTGTGCGGAGTGTTACTAAGTCCCCGGATTTTAATAGGAATTCGGTTTTGGTATCGACTGCAGTTTTGAAAATTCCGGAGGGCGGTCCGGTTGTTACTTTTAATGAGAATGAGCCGCTGAGAGAGCGGATTTTTAAGTTTAGTCGTGAGTCGATTTTGGTGCTGAAATCGAAGGTTAATAATTGTCGGAAATTTGGAGATGATTGTGACCGTGACCGCGACCGTTTTTCCGCGGTTGAGTTGCTCGGGAAACAGAGCAATGATCCATGGAAGGATGTGAAATCAGTGTCGAAACTTGAGAATTGGCTTCGAAACGTTTCTGCGGCCGTTTCAAAACCAAAGGTCGCGACCGAAACGGATGCGATGACCGAGGTGGAAATATCCTCGTTTCAATCCTTGTGCGCTTTGTTGTGGCGGTGTGTGACACGCGCTAGGAAAATGGACGAGAATAGGATGACAACGTTTAGAATGGCGGTTAATTGTCGTCACAGGTTGGAGCCGAAATTGGACCCTCTTTATTTCGGGAATGCGATACAAAGCATACCGACAGTAACGACAGTGGGTGACGTGATGTCGAGGGATTTACGGTGGGCCGCGGAGCAATTAAATAAAAATGTTAAGGCCCATGGGGATAAGACCGTGAGGAAATTTATTGGTGATTGGGAGAGTAACCCGAGAACGTTTCCTTTGGGTAATTTTGATGGTGGTATGATTACTATGGGTAGTTCCCCCCGGTTTCCTATGTATGATAATGATTTCGGGTGGGGTCGACCTGTCGCAGTTCGAAGTGGGCGGGCTAATAAATTTGATGGGAAGATTTCTGCCTTCCCGGGTCGTGAGGGCGGAGGGAGTGTTGACCTTGAGGTCGTTTTATCGCCCGAGACTATGGCCGGTCTTGAATCAGACCCGGAATTTATGCAATATGTGTCGAGTTGCTAGGCTAAACAAGAGTCCAATCGAGTCTGGATGTAAATGTTTGCTGATTTGGGTGCGGGTTGACCGCCCAAAAGGGCGGGTTATCGAAACAATGAACAGAGATCCATGGGCTGTGGCCTCCTGGGTGGGCGGGGTCACGGGGGTGGGGGTGAGATGTACACATCCTTTATTTTATCGCTACTTTCTTTTCATTTGGTTTTCCCTTTTTTTTCGCTTTTATTTTCATTTACTTTTGTACCATAACTCTAATTCTAATTTTAATCATTACGAACTACTACTAGTACAACATTGTAAAATCGTTACTGTAATTTTATCAATAAATTAAGTAGTTGACTTTGGGTGAAGAGGAAATCTATGCTACAAATTGTTTGTTGAGAGATTACATTGTGGAGAACAATTATATGATGAAGGAAAACTTGTGTGAAATATTTGGACTTATGAATTATGATATCTCAAATGAAATGCTCGAAAGTCAACGCTGTCAATGATAATGGGAGTATAACCTTGGAAAAAATCACAAATTAGTCATGAAATTCCACTTATTATTACTAGTTGGTGCCAACTAAAATGACATCCATGTCAATGTCGCAAATGATTGAAAGGTTTGAAACATTTGATAGTCCTCAAACTTGGCGTTCTCAATATTTTTCATAAACAGTCGGTTACCGGTAAGACCGCCTTATCCTAAGACATACACTACAAACACTTAAAAAAAATGAAAAAAAGGTGTCGTTAGAGGTTTTATTATAAGCCACAAGACTTATAATAAGTCTGTCTTATTTGAGACTTTTTGTTTCTAAATGTGAGTATAGATTAAGTATTCTTCTACTTCCTCCGTCTCAGTTAATACGTTACTATTATTTTTTACACAAATATTAAGGAAATATAATTGGTTGTCTAATACAACAATAAAATATGATTATTCAATCCACTTGCAAATCACTTTTTACATACAAAAACTTATTAAAAATGGAAATAGTAACGTATTCACTGATAAACCTCAAAATGAAAATAGTAACGTATTGATCGGGACGGAGGGACTACATTAGGTAGTGTCCGACAAAAAATTCTTAATATAACAAAAAAACAAATAATTCAATAATTACTCAATTTAAAGATGCTTTGCACACCATTTCCTCAAAGAAGAAAACACAAATTCTTATGTGAAACAATTTCGCAATAAAATTAGCATAGGACCTGTTATACTTTATCTAGTAATCTAGCTAATCACGCTTTTTATTTTTATTTTAGTTATCTTGTTTTTTTTAATAATTCATAAGTCATCTTCAAATTTTCTCTGACCTTAATTTAGCGCGAAATCAACTTACCTAAAACTGACAAGAACATGGGATCTATTATACTCTATCTAGTAATCTAGAAAATCAGACTAATCACACTTTTATTTTTATTTTATTTGTATTGTTATTTATAATCTACTAGTTATCTACAAAATTTCTTCAAAACAATACAAAGATTGTACAACCAACCGGTTGTAGTACAATTGGTTTCACTTTTGTGAGCATTGATGTAAAGTTTATGAGTTTTCTTATAAGATTTATGAGCTACATTTATAATGTTTTAC
>JAUEKU010184861.1:0-10068 GCA_032274805.1 Gypsophila paniculata | reverse complement strand
ACTTTTAATTTTTTAATTGTCCAATTTCTCTTCAAAATAATTTCCATAATTATTGTCCCATTTTTAGTTCATTTATCTGTATAACATGACGAACCTAATTCATTTGTATAAATTTACTCAACTTAATTAGATTGTTTACATTATAGTGAACTATATTTCTGATTCACGTATCTAATTACATTAGGTCAGGTTAACGTTGAGATTGATGGCCAATTTAAAGATGACACAAATAAATAATCATTTAGGGTTACAACGGGTGATCTACATATAAATTTAACATGCAATTTAAACTTTAACAAATATATTATAGTCAAATTATTCGTAAATAAGTATACGGTTTGAAAGATTTAAACATGTTAATAGTCGTATCATTATCCTTACTTTAGTTTAGAACTTATTTCAACTACTTATGTATGCATGTATGGTCGTACATATGTGCTACTATGATAATCTATTGAATAAATTATCAAAAAAAAATTTACACACACATGCCTGTCCATTTATGCACGGGTGTCAAACGGTTGTCCAAAATATAAGTTAAGAAGTACGAAGTACTAAACAATTATGTAACTTTTACTCAAATTAAGTTATATGAACTAAACTGCTAAATATCATCGATTTTTAATTTTCAATGAAATTATTACATTTTGCTTTGTATGCCCGTGCAACTTTGCACGGGTTCTAAACTAGTTGACTTTTATATAAGAAAATCTGTGCAGCAATATCGCAACCTGATTTGCAATGAAATTTTCTTTTATAATGCAATCTAATTTTATGATACAATTAGTCAACAATTAAATAAACTCCGCTTTTAAAAAAATTATTTATCATTTGAGAGAATCTTTGTAATTCATAATCATATATAAAAAAAAATATAGTCGGAATCTTGTTGTATTTGTCTTTATGAATATAATAAGAATATCATTTTTTTGAATTTTTTATGATGCGATACTAGGTATTGTTGTCGCAACATATACCTCGACAAATGTGCAAAAAGAAATGAGACATTTGGTTGTGAAGAGAGGGGATACTAGGTAAAATTTACTGAAGATATGTTATCGTCCACTTTTATAAAAACACTTTATTTTCTATGTTGGGATATTTTTGTTGATAATTTTTTATTTTATTAATTTAGTTAGATTTTTTTTTTTTTATGCGATTGCAATTTGGTGCAATGTGGTGAGAGAGGCTGCTCCAAGCAAGGTGGGGTAGGGTGGTCAAGGTTGTGTGGCTTTTTAGGGACGAGTGATTGAGTTAAGTAAGGATGTTAGGTTCATGTATTGGGTCTCGATTGCATCGACCGAGAGAAGAGGGAGTTCAGTTCATAAATCGAAGGAGATTTCAATCTAAAATCAATTGACAACGAATGAAGTAGCTCATTTATAAATTAGATAATTCTCTCTTATTATTCTAATATATGGAACCTTACATGTGGAGCTACTTCAAAAGAAGGTAAAAGAGAAATAGAACAAAATCCAAGAGACAATAAGAGATAATTTTTTTTTATAGTTATTTATTTAGGCCGAAAAACAAGATTCTCTGAAAAGACAACACCATAAGTCTAAAACACTTCATAAACAAAACCAAAGAACATGAAACAAAATACAACAAAACCTCATAAAAAAAATATAAAAAGCTAAACATAGATAAAACACGGACCAAAACTATGTGCATCATCACAAATGAATCAACCAAGGACCGTTAATATATCAACTACGAGTAAGATGTTATTGTTCCATGTACCTTATTTGTTCAAGAGTCATGTTCAAATTTTTATTAATATTATTATTGTAGTAGTAGTTAGATAAGAAAGTTGTAGAGGGCTTCTTATTAAAGTGTCCAACCAAAATGATTTTAATCATTTTCAAAAAAAAAATGATTTTAATCATGATGTTGAAGTTGGGTGACCCATCCAACATTTAAGGAATCACACCAAAATGCCCAAAAATTTAAAGGACCACAATATCCACAAATCCTAACTCACCTAAAGTACAGTTGACTTCAGCATGTTACTTGTAAGTTGTAATGGATAGTAACCAATTTATTTTGGCAAACAATCTACTATGTCTTCAATCTAAAGCATGAGTAATTCTCGTCACTAAGAATAATCACTTTTACGCTTGTTCAGATTATTTTAAAACTTCTAAAATGGTCATATTTTACTCAAAAGTATCATAACAAATATAAAATGATCTTCTTTCAGTAATAAAGAGGTCGTCGTACACGTACAAATGTGTCATACGAGGACATGAGCTAAGGCATATAATCCACACTACAACAACATTAATGAAGTGGGTACCCTTTAGTTTGCGGGTTTAGGGACACCTCACTTGTATCACATGCTACATTGGACCTACCTCACATGTCCTAAGGAAATTATCGAGTTTTGATTTGAAAAATTCAACATGTAATCACATCAACAAAGATATTGGTCATTCTCAATCAAAAACTATAACATGGTTTGGATCCATTAATGTCTTTGATCATCCACACACTTAACACTTATAATTTGATTGATAGAGACTCAGTTCGGTGTTCAACTTTGTTTAGATGCGGGGATTTGGAGAGGAAGAGAAGAGGACGAAATTGATTGTTCGGTTAGCGATTCTGATAAGAAGGATTTAAAGAAATCCACTTTCTCTCCAACGTGACAAATTAAAATTCGTCCAACGTGACTAAAAATATGGAGGAAAACATCAATGTTTATTCTAAACGTGTTGGAGCCTTTGAAACATTGGAGTACCGTCAACGACAAATGTCGTCTGAGTAGAATAACGAGGTTGATTTAAAGAGAAGCAATTAATACAATATCACAAATGGAAAAACTTCATTAAGAATATTGCTTCTGCTATAGGAAATCAAGCATCATACACTTCAATATTTAGAACTTTGGAGATTCATGTCTTCTCATGCTTAACAATTACATGTATGAATTAGAACTCACTTGCAGAAAAAAAAATAACAAGCACAAAGAGGAGCAATGTATAAACTCATTGACAATTTCCTTTACTCTTAGGAGAGGAAGCAATTGTATGTAAAAGAAACAACACTTCGGACCATTCTGTCGTAACGAAAGGATCTCTTCGGGAATGCAGCAGGCCGAGGTTGAAAAAACAGAACGGACACAGCTTGGACAAACAATGGGTAGACGAGTTTTCATTGAATCATGAGATGACAATAGCTATATAGTGTACACTTGCCTTGGTATGAAGAATGGACTGTGAAAAATGACTCGATGTAAAACGGGACTTGGTTGGCTTGAATGAATGATTTATACCGAGTGATTGGTAAGTAAATGGAGTAAATAAAAAAAAATATAAGGGTGGAAAAAAATACTCCTTGCCCTTTTTCTTATGAACAGGTTATAGTTGCTAGCACTTGCTACCTCTGCGGCAAGAGAGAGGGCCGGCATTAGCTGTGATAGTTCCAACCATGGAAGATGACTTGGCACCCAAGCTCGAGGCTCTTGCATAGCTTCCCGAGGATGCAGCTCCAGATGCGGTGAAGTAGGCACCGTTGAGCAAGAGGTCTCCCTCAGACCTCCAATTCCAGCCCTTCCACTGACCTTCAGCAGTGTCAACTCGCTTTGTCACCTGAAAATTTTACCGAGTCAGTCTCATGTACCAATAAGATGCTTGAAATGAGAAAACATATATAGTGGACAGACTAGAGGGGGTATACAATATAAGAGAGCTTAAAATGATTGTGATCAAGCATTATGCATCAATGAAAGGGGATTTTTGCTGACAAGAGCATACCTCTTTTGCAAAAGGGTTAGTTGGGGCTGCGTATCTGTTACCCTGACTGTTGATAGTGGGGCTTGCACTTCCGCCAATGGCGTACATTTCCCAGTGTGTGTAGTCGTTGTTCACCACATGGAAGTAACCATGGCGACACCTACATATTTAGTAACACAGTTTTTCATCAACTAAGGAAAATGAATAATTTAATGGAATCATGAAGTAGTTGTGAGTAGGTACATCAAATTTCATCCAATGTCAAATGTCATGAATTTTTTTAGCATAGTTTAAGATCTAACTAAATTGAATTGAATAGATCAGATGGGTTTCAAGTTTGAACGATAAAGATGACAAGTAACTCTTTTACAGTATTTCATACGGAGTAATAATTTTATATAAATGGATCGATCTGGCAAAAGCATTTTAGGGATGTGATGCAAAGAACTTATTGAGGAATTTGCTGACCCGTGTAAGTGCAAGACAGAGCGAGCATAAGGAAAAAAGAACAACAAATAACCATGAACAGCTGTGAAGTACCTTGGCATTCTTTGGATGAGACCTTCACCAAAATGATTGAAGGCGATAGTCACTTGCATTTGTTTGTCTCTCACATAGGAATCGCTATGGCCCAACAGCATCACCTGTTTGACATTTCATCAAAGAACAATATCGAAGCCTTAATGACATGAAAACCAAACTAAACAAAAAGGAATAAAAGAGAAGCGGTTGTTTTTAAGAAAAAGCTTACCTCATTATGATGCGCAAAGTGATTGTTAGAAATAGTAATGGCAGTTGAGCCCATAACAGCGTCAACAAGACCATCAGCGCAGCTGGAAAGTGAATTGTGATCAATCCAAATCTGACTTGCGCCAAAAATTGAGATCGCATCTCCATCAGCCATAGTCCTCCATCCAAAATGAGAAGGGGAGCTCCTCACCATGGCGTTTCCGGTGGGTTTACAGTCATGGATGTGGATGCCATGGATAATGATATTTGTCACATATTGGACCGTAATGCAAGCTCCATTAGCAATGTGGACATTGGCACCACGACCATCAATCGTCTTGAAGCTGTTCATGATAAGCTCCTCCTTCAATTGGATGACCATGTCACGCTGGAACACGATCCACAGTGGCTCATCCTGGATGACCGCATGACGCAGAGTACCAGGCCTGGGATTGACAGGGTCGTCATCACCTGGGTCTGTGACTACATAGAAGCGGCCATCCCGACCACCAATGGCATTTCTACCAAATCCAATGCTACAATCAGCCAGGCGCTTGCGGTTGTTTAGCCAGTTGGGATCACAACGCCAGCAATCGTCGATAGGATTTCCTGTTCCACATGAAAAATAACCCAGATTCCTCCTATGAGTGCTGTTGTTGATGCTCCTGCAGAATGAATGGGAATATCAGCATAGTTCTTAATCAGTAGTTTATTCCGAATATTTCTCTGTTACATTTCCACCTAGTTAAATTGCTCAAATGCGAAATGTCAAATGTGAAATGTCAAAGCATTTATCCGAAATTATCAGATTGATTACTACTCCTTATCAAACAAATTGATGACAAACAGAATGTAGTTAGAGATCCGATGATCAATGGACGCAAGAAGTCTCTTGTAAACCGGTTTTACATTCAGAAACTGCAAAACCATGTACGATTGCATATTGGGTGTGAAGCTTGCACAGCCAAAAAGTCCAGAACTAATATTATCAATTTAGAGACTGTGAAATCCACAGAGAAACACATGATAATTGACTTCAATCACCATCTTTACAGCTATTATTTGGTACAATTGGACCCCAAAAATGCACAAACAGCATCATTCTCAGTTCCCACAAACCTTAGTCTAGAAATTGATTTTCATCATGACAAGTGTTCTAACCATAGTGATTTGTACATTTACAATCGGTTTCAATCATTTATTTACCTTTCTATTTTGAGAATGAATATTCAGCAATCGTTTTCTTTGAACACAAATATTTTATCAACGTATAAACCAAAATCACTAACTAAAAGTCTAAAACCAATCTTCTTCCATCCTCTCAATCTATATGGATCAAACTACATATTTCATTCAAAAACCGATCAAATTACGTCAATTTTCAAAATAAAAAGCTAAACAAATTACTGAAACAAAGATATTTTTTTTAATATCAATTTTCAATATATGTAAAAGAGTATACACCCTCCAACCCATCTGTTTATCTCATTTTATTTTTTCAAAGCCAAACATCCTCAACTTCGACCATAAACTATAAAGTATAAATAATTACGGAGTACTTTGTATGATAGAATATTAAACTATTCATATAAGTCATCAAAAGCTCTTTGATCAAATTATATTTCCACCAAAAGAAAAAAATTGGTCAAATACTATATACGAGACCGTGCTAAAAGTAAATGAGATGAACGTTATGCTTTAGTGAGAGTATAAAACAACACCAGATGTTAGTAGCACAATTACTGGGACACATGACATAGGTGAAACAGGTGACAACAAGATGAATGATGATAATAATTCACCACCAAAAACAGCACCCCAACAATAAAGATTTTTTGGGTCCATATTTAGTTTTGAAAGTTACTGATATTAAAAAGGGTTAATAAATTATCAAAAAGTTAAAAAGTGTACCCCTTTAAAGTAGGAATCATGAATGTACACACTTGCCACCGGCCGAATTAGTAGGTGTGTAACTAGGATATGTTCATCTCAACGGTAAACTTCATTTCACCTTCATTTATTGTCCTTTGAAGTTAGTGGTATAGTCGGGATTTATCGTTAAAGAAGCGAAATATATGCTAATACAATAAGGAAATTCGGAAAAAAATTTGAAAATTTTAACGACTAAAAATTTCAATTTTTTCATGGTTCGAGGAGGCGCCTGCCCTTTGATCACCTCCCCCTCACCCCACCCTGTTAATTGACGTTTTCTTTGAACACAGATATAATATAATCAACTTATCATCTAAAATTACTGGTCGGGACTTCCTTCTCAATCATTGAGAATGGTTTACGACGATTCTCAAAATAAAAAGGTTAATGAAAGACTAAACCGAGAAAGTAACGGTAATAATTGACCACACCATACATTAATGGGGAAAATATCTGTGAAACATCAGCAGTGAAATATGAAATAGAGTGAGAGAATGCAAACCCACATGTGAACCATGGCAACAATTTCCTCAGGATTTCCCACTGCATGCTTATTTACTGCCTCACTTTTTTCGTTTTTACTGCACAACCAACCAAAAAAAAAATCAAAATTGGTGAATTATTACTGTTTTTACAGTCTACGTTAATTTATTACAGTCAACATATGTGAGAATCCCAAAAGTGGACAAACATTGAGGAATTTCCCACTTTTCCTACTTCAGTTAATTAATCCATGCCTAATTCTTACGGAGTAATATCTACCGACAAATTTAATTGAATCAGAATATTATCTCGTAAAAGATCGTCTTTTATTTAGAATGGACCGTCGGTAGAATAACTAAAGTATAGAGAAGGTGGCCAACAATGTTAAATTGTGCACTGCTCCATGTGTCTGTTTCAGTTAGTTTTCTGTAACGTAATAGCTGCTGTGTACTTGCGTACCGCGTTCTAATTTATATATAGGGATGACATTGGTCAGATATAAGCGGGTGATCGCCCCGCATTTGTCGTAATTGAGATAGATATGAGTGTAGATGTAGCCGTTGAGACGTAGAGTTTTGGATTAAACATTGTGCCCGCTAGGTGGTTAGGAGGTGGATTTTATTTATGTATCTTTAAATCATCGATAAAAAAAAATGTTTCGTTAATATTTTCAAATTAAATAATTCTATTCACATATCGTGGGCAAGTATAATTTTGAAAACTTATACGGGTGATGGGACGGATACGACCGAAATTTTTCATTGAAAAATATGGGTGTAGTAATCTATATTCACCCTACCCCACGTCCTCATTGAATGAACATCCTTATTTGTAATATTCTTTTTTACCGCATTTAATCACATCATACCAATAAATACTTTATACAGATATTAGTCATTCGTCAATTTCTCCAACGTTCTTTTTAAATGATAAAAAGATCGATTTTTATTTTTATTATAAATACTCTTCGTAGATAACAATTTAATTAGTAGTAGATTTCCGATAATAACGTCATACCAATAAAATTTAAATTAAGCGCACTATAAGTATAAGTGTATAACAATCTTATTTGTAAGGTAGTGCGTTTTGTCTGAAGCTACAATTACGAAATTACCCTCACAAAAAAAATAGAAAGGGTAAAAGCGTGAATTTAGGAGGTTAATGCAAGGGTAGAGTAGGTAAAAAAGAGGAGAGAGAAAATAGAAGTGAAATCACTGTAACCGTAAACGGAATTAACGGGGGAATAAAACGTTAGGGGAGGCAGTTACAACTCAACGGTTGTAATTTGTTTTCGTACTATGAACGCATAAACATCCAACGGTTTAGATTTTACTTTGACGTCTTTCTCACGCATTTCTACTTGTAATAATAATAATAATGGAAAAAATTAGACAGAAAATTAAAAATTTAATGCAAATGTACTTACATGTCCGCCATTGTTGTGTTCCTCGAGCCTTGCAATTTCTCTGTTTCAATATACCTGAAATCCACCGACATTATATTTTAAGTATATAATTTCTTCGTTCCATTCGATTGTATATTTTAATATAAAAAATAATGTGTTTTCGGTTTAAAAAGAGTACACAATGTAGTAAAATTCCAAAGAGCATTAGGGTCTTGACACCGTCGTATACCGTGAGATCTATTACTACTATACGTTTAAGATTATCGTAAAACCGTTCACTTGTTCGAAGAAAAGATGGGAAGTTTTTTAATGCGCTCAAAAATATATTCCCAAGATTTTAACCTCAGTTTTGTGACTCGGTATGCTAAAATGTGCACTAGAAAATACACAAACAGAAAAACTTGTATCAAAGCAGTGTGACAAAATGTGACCACTTTAGTGAAATGAATGCGGGTCAATTGTACATGTGAGACCGTCTTATATAAGACTCACCGAGACGAAGAGCGAACAGCGGCAACAAGAGCAACAGAAAAGAAGAGAAGAAGGAAGAGAGAAGAGAGAAAATGTGCCATTTTTGTGAGAATAATGTTTTTTTTGGTTTCTCTCTCTGTAGAACAAAGTGAGTGGAGAAAACAGAGGAAATAGAGGGAGAAGAGAAGAGAAGAGATTATATAGAGAGACGTAGGACTGTAGGAGTACTCTTTATTAGACACTGTCTGTTTACTAATTACTATGCGGCTTTAGTGTGTACTTATACAAGGATGGATATTCCGGTTACCATGGCCCTTACTTTTACTTATTAGATTGCCATTTGTTAAGCCGAATTCGTTGGGTGAGGTTGGGTTGGATTAATTTGGATTTTTTTAGTGTTTTAATATTTTTAGTTTGTTAGATTGTGACTTAAAACTAGCGATGTCTAATTAGGGTTCTCCTAATTTTATCTGGGGCTAAGGTTTTTGTTTGGGCTTTTTTAGGCTTTCTATAGCAGTCTTTGAGATTATTATATAAGCTCCTTAAATACTCTAAAATCTCCGTAACTCCTCGATCAATAAAATTTTTATCTCTTGTGCATGTGGACGTAGCATTTATGTCAAGTCCCTTGTGATTTAAATATTTTACCAAAAATACCTTTTTTTCAACTATATTTTTTTTCTCTTTTTTTTCTTTACAGATAATAACTCTTGGTCTTGATCATATGTTTCAAATAATGACTATTTTTTAAGTTAATCGTTTTTTCAAGATCTTCGATATAAACAAATCGTCGATTTCCAAACGGATGGCCTAGAGTAGGGTCTATCAAATTTTTCTCTGAGCAAACAAACTTTGTCTAACTATACTACTTAAGTAGGAGTTTAGAATATATCGGTCTTTTTTTTTAACTGATCATCTTTAATATCTTCGATTCGTAAAAAGTATGTCATATCTTGAACATGTGACAATGATATGATTTTCGGTTAAACTTATTTCTATTCATCATTTATTTCTATTTCATTTTAAAGGTTAAACATGAATAAATTGAAAACTAAATAATATGTTGTCTCAAAGAGCTCCTTACGCAAAATGATAAGGAAAAAAACGTGAAAAAGGAATATTTCAGTATTTCACTAGAAAAATACAAAATCCTAAATAATATCGTTATATGCATATTATGCATCGCTTTATATTCACAAAAATTGTCGATAAAATTGTAACCAACTAATGAAAAAAAAAAAAAAAAAGTGATGAATGCCAAAAATTATAAATTTTCTTGTCAAAGGAACCGTTAAAAGATACAGAACGTTG
>JAUEKU010184850.1:0-10068 GCA_032274805.1 Gypsophila paniculata | reverse complement strand
CAACAAATCGAATCAATCCTCCCGTCTCTGCGCGTCACATGGCAACTTCGGTCACTGCGCGTCACATGGCTCAAGTACATATCTCAACGCTTACCATTTCGTACCACAACATGACACGGAAACAACTTAACAACATATTATGTATTCCTCACGAAACCACAAGATATCAACACAACGTTACATTCAAAGTGTAACTCCAACAAAGTAGCGATATCATCAAGCTTGGAAGACCACAACACACTACTTCTAATATCTCAAACTTAACACATCTACAAGCCAAGAATACTCTCAACACACACGCCAAATCTTTCTAGGCCGTCTCCACGTCATACATAACACACGCACACACCCTAGACATAAACACTCGGTCGAGCAGCTCACGATCGACCGAGCAGCAGACACTCGGTCGAGCAGCCCACACTCGGCCGAGCGACAGACACTCGGTCGAGCAGCCCATACTCGGCCGAGCATCAGGCCCTCGGTCGAGCATCAGGCCAGCAGCACAGACAGTATATCATACCAAGGCCAATACAACATCATTCTTAGCACAGCACGCACGTTCAAATGCATTCAAAACCTTCACGACGACGCACAAGCACACGAACAGCAGTACACACTCTTCACAACACGACTATCAACATCAACACAGTAGTACAACACAATACAAGCAATGCTCAAGACCTCACCCTATCAATAGATTCCAAGACGAGCTCATCAACAAAACTCAACATAAAACTCACACAACACATGTACAGTACACAACTCCCACGTGCACCTGCAACACAGCATACACACACACACACACCGAACCTACTCACAACACTAAATCCGGCCGGATAAGTCACAAATCCGACCGGATTTTCCTCAGAACAGCTGCATCTTACTTCTCATGCTTCTCAAGCAGCTTCCACGCATAATCTCAGGCACGACAAACACACACACACACACACGCATCGTCTCTACCTCACAACAACATTCCTTACACACGTACACACACGCAATCAATGTCGCATTCAACCTAGGCTGCTCAACATTCATACAACTATACTGACGGCACACATTCATTGCTATTCACACACATCAGCTACACACGCTCACGCACAATGTCACACACAAGGCTAAGTAAGGGAGAAGCCCTTACCTCATAAGACGGTCTCCAAATGCGAGAAAACGCTCCAAAAACCGAGCTAACACTCGTCCAGTCGAACCGCTCAAAATCGCACAACACACCGACTTAATCGGCCCTCCAAACGACACTAACACGTTACTAATCTCGAGCAAAACGACTATCCACAGCTAGGCATCGATGAGAGGAAACTAATGCAAGAAGAACGGAGTAAAATGGTGAAGAAACGAGGGAGAAAATGAGAGAAAAGTGACCGGGAGAAGTGAAAGGAATGAGAAGGAAGAAGTAGGGTTTGATTTTGGGGAAAATGTCTGATGCTTTTGTTTTGAGCGTGAATGAGCGTTGTGAGGATGAGGGTTGTTTAATAAGAGTTGGTCAAACACATCTTAAAAGGGAGTCGCTTGGTCAAACTTGGTCAAAACGTCCTAAAATGCCCCAAATATAAACTAGACTACCCGTAACACTCTCTTATAACCTTACCAATATATTACTCAGACTTTTACGAGTCCAACGACTATAAATATGCCCCCATACGACTCCTATAACTCAAAGTCCCAAAACCTCTCAAAACGTCCAATTAATTAAATCACAACACATAATAATAAGATATATCATAACTATAATAAATATCATTCTAATAATCATTTATTAAATAATAACCACAATTAAAATAATAAAATCGACTCTCAAAAATACGGGGTGTTACAGTCTTCCCCCCTTATAAGAATTTCGTCCCCGAAATTCCAAAATCCAACGTCCATACAACCAAAACTCCCACAACAAAACAATAGCAACGACCACGACAACATAGGATAGCACAAGCACAAACTCGGGGTATCGCAACCTCCCCTCCTTATAAGAATTTCGTCCCGAAATTCAAACTGTCAGGGTCACTTGAAACAACACAATTAATCACTAAATATTCATGTATATACAGTTTCATGCGCAATCACAACCAAATATCACATAACATGAAGACAATGCCAAAACACCCTCATGTCAAACCAAAACATTCTCATACAGACGCAAAACGACAATATATATTCTCATATCATTACACAAGACATTCAATCCCAAATTTAGATACCAGATCACAACAGTGCGAGAACATGTCATGGATATAATAGACATAAGACAACATAACTCCGTCATAACAACCACGTACAATGCACACATACAACGCTATAAATCCTATACTCCCCTATTTAATCATGCTCAACACGAACCAAAACTTGACAACATAATTCGAAACACCATAACTATCACAAATATAAATAGTCAGGCCACATAGTCATTTCAGCATCGTATATCTCACATATTAAACGTTCTACACAAGCAAACGTCATAGAAACAGTCAACTAACAACATAAGATGAACGCCGAGTTCATAACGTTTATATATTAATGCGATCACCAAATTTCTTAAATTTTAGTCATTTGACAACAAGTGCATGCCACAACATAACCAACACAAGTCATATTTCTAACAGCATAAGTCAAATAATTCACATAATCTCATAACTCACCCATCTACCCCCACCGTATTATCTACCATATATCATGCAGTAACCCGCTTTCATGCTAGTACAGTCTTATACATCCTCATGTTTAGTTAATTTCCCAACACAGAAAGCACCTTCTCAATTAACAACCTTGTACACATATCGTTTGCACAAACCAAATAACGTATCCATTCATCCATTGCACTCATGCATCATTTATGTGATTCAAGCATTCCTCTAGGTACACAACTCTCATTTTCACATGGATTCACTGATCAATAATTCAAATTCAACATGTGAATAACAATACCAATGACATCATTCAATATAATCCATGTGTAGCATTTCAGGACATGACTCTATCTCACACAACGTTCCATATTCTTACACATACCATATCCATCATTCATCACACACTTACAACAACCGTCATACCCATATTAGAACATCTTCACAACACAACATCCTCATAAACATTTAAACACATCCTCAAAACATATTCAAGACATACGCAATATACAGTCACCCAATTTAAACATTTAATGACTAGCTAATCACACAATCTATTAGCATGACCACACAATCTATTCGCATGCATACGGTTTGGCTATCCCATCTCGACTCAATAAACACAGCAAGACCCATTTAATCATTTAATGTGCCCGTAAACGTACAACAATGCTGCTAGAGAGCAGCAGCCCTAAACTTCACTAACTTTAGACTCGATTTTATGCGAAGCCTTTGACCCGAAATGACTCATAACATAACTACACTCATAGTAGGACATGTACGAGTCGATAAAATGACATTAAACAGTGGTTAAAGTGTCAACAAAGTCGAACAACTAGACTCACAACATGCTGAAAACTGTCGTATAAACTATGTGTACATCGATTGGTTTTTACGTTTTCAAGTGACGTTTTTAAGTTTTAAGCAATACTAATTCAACAATTAATAAGTTAACGCATATATAAACATGCTAGAATCATTTAATTGACAATTAACGAAGCTCACACAATCAAATAATTGCAAGCAAAACAAATTTACAAACTCCACACAGATCATACGTTTCAGCAGCATAGTTCGAAACTCTTGACGATTCTATTGACGTTTCGTGCAAAATAAATAAAGCTTATCACTTCAAAATCATATTTAACACATAGATAAGCATTTTAGAAGCACATACCATCATGATATAATCACAACATACTCCAATTTGCGCCAAAATCAACTCATCATGGCAACACGAAACAAGAACAATCCAATCATTCATAAACTCAACTTTATCGTCTTTAGACAATCATACCATTCGCACAAAATTCAATTAACATATACTTTAACAAATTCAGTCAATATGCAAACAGTTAGGCCAAATATACGAAACCACGACCATATTCATATATACATACTCCATTACACAAAAATCAAATAACGTCATTCAACTTGTCAAAATCATACTTGCACCAAGTTACAACTCACAAGCAAACATTCTATGCATAAGAACATATCCATCAATAAAGTAGTCACTCACCATTTATGTATCATATTCAACAAAACGCATTAATTAGTTCACAACATATCATATATCAGCACTTCATAGCCACAAATCCCAAATACACTCCTTGGAGTGCCTCCATTGACCTTTCGGTCCTATTCCCTTACTCTTTCTATATACTACTCATATGCAACATCGTATTTAACAATATAAATAATATCAATAAGAATATCGACGATAATATCACAACACTATAATATAGCAACGTCACCACATAAATCATATCATTGATCACAACTCAAGCATTCATTTACCATTACATTACTATGTATGCTCACTTATCAACCATAAACCCTCAATACACTCACTAGAGTGTCTTCCATTGACCACAAGGGTCCTATTCCCATCCTCCAACATTCAACGCACAAAATTAAATAAAGGCTCAAAGTACTATCACAAGAATACCAACGTCAAAATATATATATATATTCGAATCACAACATTTTAGGAGTAAGAAAATTAAAGCAATTATAACCAAGCACTCAGCCGTCTCGACCATAACATATTCATCACTTCACCTACCGTCACATCATACACCCTTTGCCAACGTTCATATCACATATTTCATCATATCGTCAACATATTTCAATTTCCATCTCAATCTCAGTCAATCTCATCAACCTTCTCATATCAATGCCATCATACATCCATCATAACGCTACTACAACATCATCTCATCACATATCATCATATCTCATCCCACCATTTACCAAGTTTATAAATCCAAAACATAACGTATTAAGTAATCATGTATAGCATAACATAACATAACATAACATAACATAACATGCCATAAATATCAAAACAAAAACAACAAAGAATCAACATTAATTCAATCATGATCAACCATCATTAGTTGTATTAAATAAACATCATGGATTAACATTTAAATCGAACAAGCATAAGTATACAACTAGCATAGTCAACCATCACAACCACAACGAGGAGTAATCAACATTAATTCAAACATAGTCAACCATCGCCAAGTGCACGATATACGTTAGAAAATGCCACGTTAAGAATTAACATCCAAATCAAACAAACATAAACATACGAATGCATTCTCACGCTGTAACAACCCGGATTTTTACTGATCTTAATAATAAAATTAATTAGAGTTAACAGCGGAATTAACGTTAATACAATCCGAGTCATTACTAAATTATTACATATAAGTGGAAATCTACGAAGAATTATACGCCAACCACCCGAATTCCTTAGAATAGTCTTCTTATTTTGGGTTCTTGATAAGCTTCCAAAAGATCTGACATTAAGAAATATACACAAGTATACGAATATACAAGTGTATAAATAAAAAATGTCAGGTGGGCAAATCATCAATCGAACAATAATACAAAACAAAACAAGTAATCATTCAATATCATATGAACCAATCATAACATCCAAAATAATAACACTTTCGGAAAATTTTTAAAGAGAAAACATTTAGGTTGCCGTAATTTATTTGAAAGATAGTTATCACGATATACCGGCCAAATATTAAATAAATACTGAATATTTCAATGTTTTCAGCGTTTATATAATATTAATATACCGCCAATCATCCCAATACCAGAGGGTTTACCACTTTACCCCTGTTTACTGTTATGACATAAACACGTTTATAAAGAAATTCGTTATCTAATCTCCAGGGTCGAATGCCGGTATGTGGGGTTGATAGACCCATACCACGGACTAAACACCACCCGGCTATTATTTCTTAAGCCATCCCACATGACTTGAGGAAACCCGGGTGCGATCCACTTAACACGTATGAGACTGATCAAGTCCCCACCTAAAGTATGGCCACACTCCTGTCTACTCTCGGGTCAATAACTCACCATTAGAGCCCTTCGTACGCTACAGACGGTTTTATACGGTTAAGTTAAGCAGTATTCTTCCAAATTATAACTCGCCGTCATAATTTGCTTTCCCGCTCAAAGAGACTTCGAATTTAAGTATAAAAATGCCCAACTAAAATATAAGAAACAATATTTTGTTTTTAAATCATTTTGAAACCAATTTCATGATATCACACTAGCTTTTACGTTTCCAATATCTTTCTAACTATAGAGCACATAACAATTATCCTAACTAAGTCTCCTACGGGTTTATCCCTTTAAGAGCCGGGATTCGTGGCTTTCGTAATTGGATCAATGGACCAATTTTAGTTCTGGTGTTTAATTTGTTTTAAGACCATCTATTAATGATAAATTTGATCACGAGCGGATTTTATACTCTCGAGTGGCCAATAATTTTATGGTCTCCTTTTAGTGAAATTTATTATGTTTATGCTAAAACTTTTAAGTGTTGTATCAAAATAGTTATATTTTAAATTAGTAATTTATAGCGAAACTCATTTTCATATTAATAAAGAAAGGATCAATTTTAAGATAATTATTTTTATAGTGATATCTACTTGTCATGTTTCCGATTTTTACTTTATAACATAATTTAATGTCGCGAATTGTGAGTCTTGAGCTAAAGTGCTTCTCGGAGTTCTAAAGTCTTTCTACACGCGTCCCTAATAAACTAGGTCTTTTAAATTACAACCTTTGAGGGTATCGTTGGGTCAAATCTCGATCACATAATTTAATTACATTACCTTTGAATTAAAATAACAAAAAGAAAAGAAAGAAAGAAATAAAACAATTGAAAGATACAAAACAACATAACCAAACAACAACAATAAATCTAATTTGACTGGTACATATAATAGTTTCTAAACTCCCACCCTTCATTCTAATGTTATGGTAGTCTAAATTTTACGGTCCTTTGTATGTTAAATTCTTATATTTATTATTGCGATCTTACTGGTAGATAAATAAAATAAATAAATATTCAAGTTACTACTAATTTAATCAAACTAATTTAGTGATTAATATACTATTAGTTATTTTCTACCCCTTATTTTATTTGGTCAAATAATTATCTTTTAAATAATTATGCATGCATCGTAAACAAATAATCTAATACGACGAGAAATCCTTTAAGAGGGTTTCTCAAAGGCCGTCGAGATGATCTACCCACATTTTAGAGATGGGTAGAAAACATGTCCTCTCTTCTTTTTCTTCTTCTTCTTCTTCTTCTTCTTCTATTTGAAGAGATAACACCAAAATTTAAATAAGTACGTGAGTTCATATTTGTTATATGAACATAATAAATCAATTATCAAATTATTTAATACGTATAATTGTATTTATAACTCCTATGTTTCAGTTCATGTAAATTGTTTTAAATTTCTGAAAATTCGAAATTCATTCCAAAAATTTATTTTTAAACTTTTAATATTTGAAATATATTTATTTACTCTTTTTGAAATATTGAATTTAAATTTCGAACTATAGTATAACATATAAGTCACTTTTTGAAATACATTTTAAATAAAAAAAATTATTTCAAAAATTCATAATTAACTCCTATAATATATGAAAATACTTTATTTTACTAGATCTATTAAAATATAGTCTTGCATTTGACTTTTATCAAATATAAATTTCAATAATAGTATTTTTGTCAACTGGACAAAATTTCAGTTTTATGAGGTCAAAAATAAATCTTAGTTTCAAATAATTATTAATTTCATTTTAATATTAAAAATTTGTTAAAAATTAAATATCAATAAAAATATATAAAATTCGTTAATAATAAAAATTAAACTCGTTCTTAATAAATAAAATTAAATTAACTTTGAATGATTATAAAATTCATTTTAGTTTTAGTGTACAAGTGTATAAATAAAAATGTCAGATTATTGCAGGATAGCCAGGACCCCGACCGACATGAAGGATTTTATAAAGAAGAGGGTGGTTGGATTAAAATATTTAATTGAATTATTCTTTTATTAGTTATGATTATGTAATTTAAGTAATAACTCGAATTGTATTATTATCGTTAATTCTACTATTACTCTAGTTCATATTATTATTAAGATGCTGAAAAATCCGGGTTGTAAAATTAAAATAATATTTTTAATTGTAAAAATATAAAATATTTTCTTCAGATTAAACTGAACCCAGTAATTATATACTGTAATTTGTAGGGATGAAATTATATACATGATTTTTGAAATTTTTAATTATTTTTATAGATTTATTCATGTAAAATTTTACACGCAGTAATTTATATGCCTAGATCTAGTTTATATGAATATTGTTATAAATTATAGTATTATTCCAAAATTTACAAGATGTGTAAAAAAATTACATGCAAATATATTTTTAAGTAGATCTAGTGGAGTAACTTCATATATAATAAATTAAAAATGAATTTTAATTTTTTTTATTAAAATAAAACGAGTTTTATATTTATTCGAATTTCATTTTATTAATTTATTAAATACAAATTTAAGTTTATTCAATTCGAATTTTTATTTTACTTACTCATATTTAATATTTATTTCTAATATAATCATGTTTAGGTTATAAAGATATTATTATTGAAATTTATATTTGATAAAATTTACATGCAAGATTATATTTAGATAGATCTAGTAAACTGGAGTAGTTTCATCATATATTATAATAACACTTAGGAACTAATTTTAAATTTATAATTTTAAAATAAATATTGTGAGTAAGTATTAAAAAGGAATTTTCTATTTAAAATGAAATATGTAATAATAGTGTATTATTGTTTAAATTCAATATATATATTTGATATATGTATATATTATTGTGCAACTAATCAAAGTTTTTGATAATTTGATGAATTTATTATGTGTATATAGTAAGCATTAATTTAATTATCTATTAAAATTTTGGTGTTGTGTTTCCAAATAGAAGAAGGAGAAGGAGAACAAGAAGATTCGGCATTTAAGAGAAGACACGTTCCTACCCGTCTTTAAAACATGGGTAGATCATCTCAGCGGCCTTTGAGAAACCCTCTTAAAGGATTTCTCATCGTATTAGATTGTTGCTATTTACGCATGCACGACTAGATTATAAATTTTGGACTATAAAAATAAAAGGGTAGAGTAAAGACCATTAAATTAGTCACTAAAACTAATTAGATTAAATTAGTTATACTTATTTATATTCAGATAATTTAATTCTTAGTTTGGTTTTATAATAAATATTACAACTTGACATAAATGACCTAAAATTGAGACTATCGTAATATTAGGATGAGGGACGAGAATTTTAGAAAATATTCTAGACATCATTCATAGTTTGGTTTATTATTATTGATTGGTTGTGTTATTTTGTATGTTTGGACTATTTTATTTCTTTCTTTTTGTTATTTTAATTCAAAGGCAATGTAATTTAATTATGTGATCGAGACTTGACCCAACGATACCCCCAAAGGTTGTAATTTAAAAAGACCTAGTTTATTTAAGAACGCGTGTAGAAAGACTTTAGGACCCCGAGAAACGTTTTAGCTCAAGACTCACAATTCGCGACATTAAATTATGTTATATGACATAAACATAAAATATGATAAGAAGTTTCTCTATAAATTACTAATATTCAATAAAATTAATTATTTTCGATACAACACTTACTATAAACATATAATAGATTTCACTATATAATATTAATATTACATATTTGACAATATGTATCACTATAAATATAATTCTTAATTAAATTCATTTCATAAATACAACACATAGGAAATTCTCAAATATTATTTATATTAGTTAGGTTAATAGAAGTTATATAAAATGGATATTAGTTAATCTTAAACTTTTCACTATCTTTTCCTTATAAATTAGTCCAAATTTTTATATTATATATAAATACAATAATTCACATTTATTTAAAGTTTGGTTATATTCTTACTATAGTTTCGGATATTTATCCAACCTCAAAATGGAACAAGACCACCCTTTTTAAATTGGCAATACTAATAAATACTAAAAATAATAGTAATAATAATAATGAT
>JAUEKU010184849.1:0-18353 GCA_032274805.1 Gypsophila paniculata | reverse complement strand
TGTTTTTGTTAAGCTTCTTCAATGCTTCGACATCCATCCATTCCAAGCCAATTCTCTCAGCCTGCAATCACAAAAGGCAGCATTACAGAAAATAGTAACCAATATCCAAGCTTAGGGGAAAACTACATTATTCAGCTATATACGGTTCCTGTAGAACGGAAAGGGTTTGACATGCCAAAATTATCTAAATAGCAGAAGACAGTCTTTTTACCTCTTCCACGTGCTGTGCGTCACCAAGCATGCATACTTTCATCTTGGGTCGGGGAATGTGGGGCAACTTCACAGAGCCACTGAAACGCTTATCCTTTTGAGGGTCGTAGTTCTTAAGACCAATTTGGAGTTCAACAGTCTCAACAAACTTCCTATTCTTCTCCTTAACATCATTACAAATGCTAGCGATGGCTTCTCTCACAGCTTCACTTTGTAACTTACTGTAACACCCAAGTTCAATAATTAACACTCCGTCACCCTAACAAGAACTCGGGGAAAGTTACATCATCTAATACGGAGTAATATTTAGACGATTGGCACCATTATTAACCCGCATAAAAAATGTCATTCAATGTTGTGCAACAACCAAATTCTTTGATTATTACACGTGAAAAATCACACAATCACTCGGTTACTAAAATACGTACCACCTCCACCACACCGATGCGTGCTTAAAAAACACAAACTTTTTTGATGGTTAAACAACCCTACTATTATCAAGTATCAACAATCATATCAATCGAAACTTACTATTACTCCATCGCCAGACGCATTTCACTCAATAATCAATATCCAGCAAAACTCACCTCAAATAACAAAATTAAGCACAGAGCGATAATCGAGATGAATACAACACAACCAACAATCAAGTTTCAGGACTCAAAAGGCTACCATGACAAATTCCTCACTTTAATAAATAGGATAAAGCTAACAAAAAGCAAACAGTGCATTGATTAATAACTCATTGATGATATGTGCTCGAAAAATTGCTAAAACTTCGATGGTAAAACATCCCTACTACTAAGGATCATATCAAACGGAACTTGCTATTACTCGCTCGCAAGACACATTTCACTCAATATCCATCAAAAGTCACTTCAAATAACAAAGCTAAGCTTTCAGTGATAATCAAGAGGTACACGAGACAACCGATACTCGAGTTTTTACGGCTCGAAAGGATTCCTCGCTCTATTTAAATGGATAAAATTAACAAAAACACGAATATCGCAATTAAAATTCATTACAATCACATACACTACTTAGAATCACAAATAAATACAATCATAGGAGCATTTTTAAGAGAAGATTCATCAAAGTAATTTCAAAATGTTAAACGAAAAAAAAAATACTTCTTCTGTTCCAACCAATTGTATACGTTTGAGTACAAAAATGTCTCACAAAAGAATAAAAACGTATAAAATTCGATGAAACTACGAAAGTACAAAAAATCAAAAATATATCATGAATACAAATCAAAACAGTTCAAATACAACGATATCATCAAATAAAATCATCGAACAAAATAATATCCAACAAATATCAAAAAATCACAGAAAAAATTACGAAAAAAATGATGATAAAAACGAATAAAATAAAATCATACCTCATGATGAAATCAAATCACAAGAACAAAACCTACAAAAAATCGAAGAAAAGAGGGATAAAATTAGGTTAAAATTGAGGAATATAAATCAATTGAACCGAAATTAGGGTTTACTAAAATAGTTAACAAAAATAAGAGGAGAAATAAATGTACCAAAGAAAGTAGAGTGAGTGACTGCTGCTTGAAGAAAGAAAAAAGTAAAGGAGGTTTTGTTTTAAGTATGAAAAAAACCCTAGTGAGCTTAATGTTTGTGTGTTTGGGCTATAGGCTCAGCCCATCATAAAAACAAAAACAATTTCATTGTTACTTGTTAGCCCCCATTAGACTTGGCCAACTGTGCGGGTCGGTCTGGTCCAATCCGTCTATCCGATCTTAATTTGTGAGGCTCAACTCAGTCCTCAAAGCCCGTTTCAAATATAGGGTGAGACGATTTCATAGAAGACTGATTGATAAAATATGTGGCACACAGAACTCCCGTAATGCTTGTAGAGTTGTGGATGAATTATTGGGTTCTGAATATACAATCCCAACAATTCATTCACGTTATGTGCAAATTTATCCTTGTAGTCGAAGTCGAATCCATATGTAATAGCCTAATAGTAGTATTCAATTAATACAAAACTAGTATAAAAAATCTCTTCAAGCGTAGCACAAAATTGTTTTCCAAATCCAGTTTGTCAACTGTCCCATGAAACACAAAATATTGGACAGCATAAAATGTTCATAAACCTGAATTTCAGGCTTCAAATTCTCTAGTTATGATATGCAGGTGAAATGCTCTTTGACATGATATCAAAAATCCAGCAACTAGTAACTTTCTAAAGCTGTCTCCCATCATTGTAGGGATGTGATTCCACACCCTTTGGCATTGTCCTACCCCCCGATATTGTCGGAAAATTGCCAGTATATAAACTCACGACGGAGTGCTTTACATATCCATCCAAACATTCAGATATCACCTCGACTTGAATACACAAATGGCTCTCACATATTATTGTTTCACGTCTTTCCTCCTCCTTTCAATGATGGTTGTCTCCTCGGGGAAGGAATACTATGATTATACATCCGAACCAAAGTATAATGCGCCTGAACATCAACCCAGACAAGACCTAAACACACCTCAGGAACCATCTGGCGACCCAGATATCACAACTCCTAAGCATTTCCCTATCACTAGGACACCAATGCAGCATCATATTCCCGTTCGTGGTATGCCACCAGTGCGAAAGAATCCGGTTTTTGGGCCCATGCCCTGGTATAGAATGCCACGTCCTTATCTGACACCAGTGCACAAGAAACCCGAACACAATCCAGCACCCGTGTACAGAAAACCACAACGTATGATTCCACCATTCAGAAACCCCGGGTACACTCCAATTACACCGGTTTATGGACTACCAGATCGAAACACTCCGGATCAATCTCCACCATCGGATGTCGATTCTCAAACCAATCCTCCACCCCCATCACCGCCAGCGAACACAGCTCCGGCAGACAGCCCACTTCCACCACAATCTAACAGGCCTATGATATAATAATAATAATAATTCTAATTTAGTACCCATCTGCTATAATAGGCGGGTAGCACATCTACTAACGAAGTTATGAAACAAATGTCTTATTAGTGGCTCGATTATATAAAATATGCTGTATTTGTTTGGAAAAACATTCTATAGGCAAAAGTTCTCTTGTACTAGTTATTGAAATTAATGATCATTGATAACTCTATCTTTACTCTTCGACTGAATATAATATCACAAACTCCATATATTTACGGATAACGTTTTCTTCCTGCAATGCTTATGGGAGACTACTTGTTCTCCTGTAAAATCACAGGTTAGCAACGCGAAACCATTATAAACATGAACCCAAACTGCCTCTAAGAAGAATATTTGATTTATAGATATGATATGTAATATAAAGTTATGAGCAATATTCGGTGTGCTGAAAAAAAAAAGAAAAAAGAAAAGAAAAAGAGCAAAACAGCATGTGATGACCTGATAATTGTTTTACATTTCGCACTCCTGCAACACCGTGATGGCGTGATAGGTTATTAAGAAATAAACAGGCAAAACAGCCAATTCATACTCATTAGTATGAATGTATGATGAATATATTCAGGTTTGTGTCTTGGCAACTGGAGAAATTGTCTTAAGTTCTAGTTTTGAAAGACAGATTCTGTATTGAATATGTTGGATGGATTATCTATAGCTTGACACTACTTGAAATGCATCGCTGCATTGGTTCTTCTGACAGGAAATGTTTCTATCCGAGTGCAATCAGCAGTCATTATAGATTTATAGTGAACAGAAATTGAAGGAAGGCGTGTTCGGTACAATTGATGACTACGAGTTGCTGTTGAACAAAATACTCTTCACAAACTCGGAAGTTTGAATAATAACCAATCAACAAGAGCATACCAAAAAAGCAGATAGAAGTTCTGTATATGTTGGAGCCAAATAAATCCAGACAGTCCGTTGCGGTATGTTTGCCAAAGCAAATGTAGCTTACGGGAGATCTTCATAGGCATTTCACAAGGAACTCTATTAGCAGCACCTGATGAGACACCAGGTTAGTTAAAAAAATATTACTTCATTACTACATTAAGACATCTATGGATAGAACATCTGGCATCTGAAACAACCGCACAGATGTATTACGAAGTAATAAAAAATAACAGCAAATAATCGATCCATACGTACCACCGATGTTACTTCTACACTTCAACTTGTCCTCGTGTTGTCCGACACTAACACTTCGAAACAACACAGAATAACAAACTGCACTTTATTCTCGAACCTGATGTAGAACTGACCATATACAACAAATTCAGGTCAAAAACCTTCAACAACAGGGTAAGGTACAAAATACGTTACAACAAGGTGAACTGTACATATGTCTTATAGCGTCCACAATCATCCAAAGGTCATAATGGCATTTTGCGCTCCAAATATCCTTATCACTGAATTGAATCAAAAAAAAGCTGATCGACATTGAGCTTAATAAAAAAAAACTTAGAACAATGAAACAGCAGTTCATGAGACAAATAGAACTCCTCTTTCATGAGAGCATAATAATCAATTTGATCAGTACATTTACACATTCCTTGATTAAGCCCAGTCCGATCAATAATTGGAAATAATAACAAAATCTACACAGATTTACAAGATCTATATGCTATTTCAAAGCACCATACTGAGGTCATCCATCGGAATATCTAGACAACCCCCAAAATCACCATCTGGCAAATCTTTGAACCAATCGTTTAAATCAACAGGTGCAGTGGTATCATTTTGTGCAATGGAATCAAAATCAATAGGCTCCTCACAGTTCTCTACGCCTTTGGAATCATTACAAGAAAATGGCAGCAAAATTTCCAAACCCCCCTTGTTTCCAGGAACTTGCTGCTGAATTGAACAAGATAATGAAGGAGCGGCAGGAGCTTTCTGCTTTGTTTTCGCCTTTAGTTTCCCATCACTCTTGAAACCCCCGACTGACATGCCTTCAAGCACAGCATCAGTCATAAGAGAACCCTTGTTTTCTCTATTGCTCTCACCAGCTTTTCCTTTTGCTCCTCTGGCAGGAAATCTACCATAGGAAGCACCATCCACATCGTTAAGCAGTAAATCCCTCTTCTTGATTCTGTCTGGTGCTGATTCAAGTTTAGGGAAACAATTATCAGAAGAACGACAGGCAGCTTGTGCAGAGTCAATACAACCTCCACTGAAATCCTCAACGCAAGAATCTGGCATGCTAATAGGGACAGAATCTGGACAGCAAACAAATCAAAGTCAGAGGTCAGGGTTTCGCGATTATGGGGTATGCCCCTTCAACAATGACTTGAACCATTCAAATCCAAATCTCAAATGAAGCTGAATCCATCTATTGCGGTAGTCAACGATTCCCTCTGTTCCAAAGCTATTGCCCACATTTCAACTTTGTTTCTTTAATTAAAAAACAACGGGTGTATTACAGAAGGATTTAATCTCTGTGTAGATGAGTTATTCGGACTTAAAATAAAAGACACATGAAAACTAAGTAATTGACCCACCACCAAGCAAAGTGAAGAGAATAAACCTGGACATCACCTCAACTTTGCAATGACAAAAATAATAGGCCATAAAACCATTAGTCATTAAATTTCAAACTTTACGATACCCAAGCCAATTTTTCAACTCCTAAATTTCCATTAAATTAATATAATAAGCTTAACGCGTATTCGAAATATTATCTTCAACATGACTCAAATCTTGCAAAAGATTTATAATGCTGAAACAGAGATTATCCCATAGTTAAAGATAATCTATTGTCCTCTATCCTCTAAAAAACCATGATCAAGAAACAAATGATTCAAGAGAAAAAATTACGATAAATTCACAGGATGGCAAAAGCAGCTTTAGATTTATAGGACTCTGGATTAAGTAATGCGCTTTTCACAGAAAGACTTATAAGCATTAACATCACAAAGGCATCACGATTTCCAGCGCAATGACTTGTGAGCTGTCTATTTATATCAGCCAGTAACAAACATATCAATCGCACTTTGACAAATTTGACGTTCATAGAATTTCAGTGCACAAGAGATGAAACAATATTTCATATGTATCCACATGAAACCAATCAGCTTGCACATTCTATTAAGATGTATATAGTGCAGTACGGTACCAGCTTTTGAAGTATTATGATGTTTAGCAGCTTCATTGCCAGCATGGGCATTAGTTACTTGGTTAGTAGCAGTATCAGTGCCTCGTGACGCTGCAAAAAGAACATTCTGGAAAGCAGGTGCACTAAAACAGCTCTGTCCAGTGACTTCAAAAGCTTTACACCTTGCTAATGTTCTTTCAATGAAACCGGTTGCAACTTGCTTTGAAACCTTGCGTATTACAGTTTTTGAAACACTGTTTCTTCGGTAAGCCTAAAAATTTGAAAATGGGTGAATTAAGTCAAAGCGATTGGAAAACAAATCAGAGCAGCTGATGCATTTATTTAATCAGTAAATGTCAGCACATATTTCCTATAAACATATACTCTGTAATCTGTATGAAAGGCACAAACAAAGTCTGATAGGTATAGATGAGAACAAGATCATGTTAAATAAACCAGGTCCAAATAACATAGCATCTCATTCACCTTTGCGAGTAAGGTAGGGAAGAGGGGGAAAAATGAGAGACAGATATGTACCATTCGTCTTTTGTAAGCCATCTGAACCAATTGTTCCATGGCAACCTCCTCCATAAACCTGCAAATCGAAAGCAATTCTGCTTAGGACAAAATACAAGGGAGAACCCACCATTGAAGAGTTGTAGTCTAATATCTGCCTTGCAGTATGTTAGTACCTTCTATCCCTCTGGCTATCATCATGAACTGCACTGTCAATGTTGATCAACTTGACCTTCTTCTTCCCAATCTACAGTGAACCACAAAACGCAGGTGAGGACAACCATGGGAGAAAAACAGGCAAAGAAACTTGTGGGAATCAACTTATCAATGACTGTCTATTTTTCATTTTCCAAGCAACCAAAACAAGAATATGATAAATGCATTTCCCAGCAACCAAACAGAAGTCACAGAGGACTCTCACAATTGCACTTCTCTCAAGTGAAGAAGCCAAATTTCCATATCTTAATGAACCAATTTTCCAAATAACGGGAACTTAATCGAATATTTGATTGTAAAACAAATGTACCGCACAAGATTGCAAAAAAATGACAAATACTAACTATATTGAGCAACACCAAGTCTTAGAATTTGACATGAACAAAATACTCGTAATAGCAATAGCGCGCGAGAAAAACCAACAAAATAAGACCTGATCATAAAGCCCCTCCGTAAGGTCTGAAATATCTTGATTAATCACTTCTTCAGCCAGATCAGGCTACAGCAAAAAGAAAAAGAGTAAGATAAAGACACTCCGTAAGCGAAAACCTGGAATGAAGTCTAGTAAGCTACCATTGCATCAGGGTACAATCCAATGCTCTGCAACTCCATCATCAGCTTGTCATCTACACACATTAGATCATATTGGCCATCAAAATATGCTATGGAGGCCGTTTGTGGTCCCACTAGATCATTCTGATAACTTCCACCAATAAACTCTGCGTCGGAGTAAGACAAGCCATCATCTCCCAACCACCTTCCACTACTATACAAAGAATCAGACATGCTTGTGTTCAAGGTTGTGTTAGATGTGACACTCTTATTACAAGAAAATCTGTCTCCAGGGTAACGTTTTGGAATCTGAAAATCAACTACTGACTCAGCCTCAGACTCAAATCTGTCCCTGTCTCTAGTTTCAGTATCGGCATAATTACATGAGCCACAATGAGAATCATCACTGCCCCACTGAGAAGACACATTAGCTCCTTCATATCCGTTATTGAGCCCCTCATTTTCATCTTCTTCAATTAAAGCACACAGAACTCTTTGGTACAAAGAGGTCAACTTGTCTATGTTCTTTTCCCCGGTTAATCCTAGATGCACTGATTCATTCTTATCAACTGCTGCATCGCTTCCCTTCCTTCCCAAAGCCACCTCAGCCCTTTCTTTCTGCATAAAAAAAATCACTAACAAAATGAACATCATTGTAATTGAAGAGAGACGAATGAGGCCAATAAAATTCAATGCAGTACAAATATTAGCCAACATCTAACATACCACGAAGTTGTTCTCAGCACAAGATACCAAACTCTGACAATTCTCTAATTCCTCAGCAAAGCTCAACTACATAGCATTGCAACCGGTTATCGTAAGAAAAAAAAAATTATACAAATATGGGAGGCAGTTTCAAATATGACAGAAGCCACTACTCCTGTCCAACTCTAGTACCTGTTGCTTCAAATGGTTTACGTCTTGGGAACTAACAGAGCAAAAAACAGGTTCTATTTTCTTCCAAAAACGCCCCGAACAAGAAAGACCTAAGAGATTAAATGATAGCATTAAAGTCAAACCAACCGTTTATTGAAAAATTTGTGCAAGAGAAGGTTCTTAATGCTGATAAATAAACAAGTTTACGCCAAAAGGATAGAGATCATACAGCTAGCCTTGCGAGCAGAAGTGGCAGCAGCCAAAAGTTCTTCATGGTCATCATCGGACTCCGCTGAATAAGGGAACATATCGAGTTTGTAAAAGACAAATAAAGAGGAAGCAAGATCAAACAAAAAACAAAACAACGCTAGCATTTTGGTAGTAGGCACAGTCACAGATATAGCAGCTTTTCGAAAGATAAGACCATAACTAGACTCTAATTGAAACCAAGTGCTTCACCATAAGCTTAGGCTGCCAGATAATACTCCATTCAGATTTTCCAATCAGTCCCATCGGACTATTTCTTGACTTTTTGTATGGAGAAAAGTGGTCCTGCAAGGCTAATTGGACAAGACAGAGGTAATATTTTCTGTCAAGTGCCTTCCCATCATAAGCAATAGGATAGTCGAACCATAGAATACAACACAGCGAATCCATGAGTATCCACAAAGACAGCACGTAACAATTGAGCAACCATAGAACATGATAGCACAAAATAAGGCAGTGCTCTCTCTTATCATACAACTACACTATATATATTGTACAAAATGACCATCCATAAAGATAGCGATGCTATTTATCACCGCCAAATCTGATGCAGCAGTCTCTTCAAACTCCACGCCATTTATTGAAGAAGACCGATTTCAATCTCAAGATGCCTATGGTAGACTGAATAAAACAAAATACTGACTCTTGACAAGACGATAGTATGTGGTTCACAAGAAATATAATCATTGAGAACAGTAAGTTTTACATTAATGCAATGGATAAGGAAAATTAGAATGATGCAGTAATAGAAAAGCACAAAATCACAGTGCAGATGTACCCTTCATGTTACATATAGCAGGAATGTACTGTAGGTTGTTTCTAATATTGCATTGTGTCCAACATCATCATGACAATGCAAGCAATTCTTTATAAAACCGCATTTAATAAATATCACCGAACTGAAATCTAGTGAGCAAGAAACAAACAAGAAAATCTTACAATTGCGTGTAACCCTTCCATCTGACATCTTTTTCGAAGGCGGGCGTCCGGATTTACTGCACAAGTAATACAAAAAGGTTACTGGCTGCATAAAACCCCAACACAAAACAATTTTCATGCCAAAACATACAGCACAGACCCTCTAATCTTCTCGGGACCATGCCTGGTATTTTGTACACGCCTGACCGTTGACATATTCTCTAACTTCGCATCAGATTGTGGAACATCAGGCACGAACAATCCCCTGACAGTCCTTCCTTGCCTCCGCATGCCATCACCATCATTTTCACTCAAGAGATTTTTGTTTCTCTTGGTAGGAATCACAAAAGCACCTACTTTACCCTTCCCTTTTAACGCCACATCACTAACATCCTTTCCTTTCCCTTCAACCCCATGTTCAAAGCCCAATACTTCTTCGATTTCCAATAATCGGCTGGGAGAAGGTGTGTTCTCTACTTTAATTTTATTACACGGACTACTGTTTGCATTATGTACGTCAGCAATATCAGAAGATCCAGAGTTTCCATTTAGAGGGCTTCTGGCGACAATCGCCGGAGATTTCGACTTTCGAGATAAAATTTGGCCTTCATCATGATTAGGAACCGGAGATACCACATTCGTTCTTCTGCTACGCGAACCTTTCTGTTGTCTTTGACCACCCCATTGACGAGGCATATGAGATGAATTAGCAACATGCTGATTGTTCTGCATCAGACCCAGCGAAATCACCTTGTTAGCACTTGAAGGCTGTTCCCACCCTTCACAAGATTCTGAGGAAGCTTGGCCGTCAGAAGAGTTCACAGTCATGCGGGAACTTGTTCGTGGCGCCCTGGAAACTTTTCCTTTTGTAATTGTACCTGGACTACCATTTGAGGTGTCTTGTTTAGCATTTGATCTGCTGCTCAATTTACTGAGGTTTAAAGAAAACAGAATCAGACATTTTAAACATGTTCTCTAGAAAGTAGCAACACCAGGAAGAAAAATAACAAATGGAAACTCAGAAGTATGCATCTGATATGACGTGGTAAGGGTAAAATAAAGATCAACAGAAAAAATAGGAAAAAGAGCTTATCTGCCTAAACAGAAAGTACTAAAGCAAGTGTTCAACAATTCAATGTTTACCCACATCACCTACAGTATTTATTTCTTTGCATCATTTAAGCAATGCATAGCAGCTTAACCGGGACACAGATCCTAACCCAACGGAATAGAGAAGAAAAAAAAAGGAGAATGGTTGAGTTCCCTTGATAAACAAAGATGCATAAATATTCTCCGTAACAGGGAGGAGCAGGAGACCAAATACTGCAATATAAAATAATCATTGAAAGAACTCCAGCCTCTCAGAGGTCCGAATATAACATTCTATTGTCTCTGTGAGCAGTGAGGACTGCAGCCGATATGAGCAGAGAAACTGTAGCCGCTAGACACAACAGTATAGCACCAACGAACTACTAAAAGTACAGCAATACGTCAGGAACAACATATAAACGTAAATATTTGCAACATAATAGCATATATCAATCATATGACCTAGGGATTGTATGAAAAATTACTGAACCAATGCAGGTTAATATCCATTTATCATTCCCAATATTAAGTAAACAGAACTATTGATTACCTTACAGAAGAGATATCACAAGATCCCAACTTCGTATTAGTATTCAACTTTGTCTGCATTGTTTTTTTCATGTCATTGTCTGTTGATCTACTAGCTACTGTACCATTAGAACGTTTCCGTTTTTTATCCCAGCCTTCGCCAACAGCAGAAAGTCGGAGCATTTTTTCTTCAGGCTGAACAGAAGCTCCAACGACAGACTTAGTGATGTTAGTGTCCTTTGCATTATTCATCTGGTCCCTCGACAAAGAACCAAATCTACCATCAACCTGAAGGAAAGTGAGAGGGGGAGATGCTTGTGACTACTTTCATGGGCATTAAACACGTTAAATACTTCAAATATTGTAATAATCAATGTTTATAAAGACACGTAACTACCCCCCACCCCAAATTGGGAGAGAAACTGAAACCCTGCCTCAATCGCCAAATTTCCATGCTTGTTGTCCAGAAAAAGATCCAAAGACTAACACAGAGGAAAAAATAAAAAATGGATGTAAATTTGTAGTTGCCCACCTTAAGTTCTGCAGCAGTGGAGCGAAAACGCTTGTTCACCCCAGAACAATTGGCAGTGTCTTCCAATCTTTGAGCTGATTGGTCAAGAGGATGACGAGAAGGCTGACTGGTTATCTTTAATAAATTTGAGCTGCCAGGCTTTTCATTCAGCAAGGAATCAGACCTCTGCCTCTTCTTCGAGCCAACGGTTTCTGTATATCTATCTAGTCTACAGATTGAATTGCGGAAGAACTTTGACCTTTCCCTGTTAAGATATGCATCAGAGTCAACGCAACTACTGCAATAGTCCCATAGTCATATGGCGTAATAAAACTATGGCGCAAGCACTGAATCACTGATACCTATAAATCAACATAAAACTCAAAACTATACAGTATTGTACTCCGAGGGCCGAGGCTGTAGCACAGAAGCTAAACATGCCAAAAGTCCATACACAGAGATAACCGAAAGGTGCAAAATAGTGAAACATTAGCCATGACGTGACTAAATTGGCCAGGAAATTCGTGATGGAAAACGCGAAGCCTGCATGATATCTGCAATGGTGAATGTGTTGAGGGCTTACCTGGCCTTAACAGAGGCATTGAAAACATTTTCCTTATAAAGCTTTAGGTCTTCAGTAGCTAATGGTGCATATGGCTTAAAATTGGAAACTCTGAACATGTGATCTTCAGATGCATTTGCCAAAGAAAAACCCAGAGCTCTCCTTAATTCTCCCGAACGCATAAACTTCTGAGCACCGAAGGAAATCGGTTCCAAGGATAGATATTGGGGTAGCATGGGTGTATCCGATGATGAGAGAACGCTGCCCCGACTAGCATATCCGTGTACTCCACCATCAGCGCCCATGTATAATCTCAAAATGGCAATATGAATAAACTAGCTGTCACCAAAAAATAGTTTTTGTTAAGCAACTCGAACAATCCCAAAATGCAGAACTACAAATATCCTGTCCCAAAGCAAAAGACATTACGTAAATGGCCATCCTTCCAAATGGGCCACGAGTCCTCTTAAACTCTGAAAGTCCGAATCCATAATTCATGGAAAACTATAGCATGACCAACAAAACTACATAATATACCGAACTTTTAATAGATTCACAAAAATGAATAAATGTTCTCCATCAAACTTGCAAAGCTTCAACACAATTTAAACAGGCAAAATGGTAGCTTCACCAAAAGTCCAGATAGCAAGACATGGAGAAGATAATCCCACGAAAAATAAAAATGGTGAGTCGCTAAGATTTCAGAGTGACTCGCTTTACACCTTTAAGAGGTTGCCCCAAAACTGTTTAACTTCACCATATCATCTCAATGATTGTCTTACTTAATTCATGTTTCCAGTGTCAAAAGGCACGCTAGAAAGCAAGCAAGCTTTGAAAGGGTATGAAACAAGTAAGAGATTTAGCTTTCCTTTTCACAGGATGAAAAAAATAAAAAATACAAGTCGGGAACACTGAATGACGTACTAAAAAGATCCTCACTTTATTCATTTTACTTGTTCGCGTACAAAGTCTTTCAGACAGATAACACAAATCAACTTAAAATGCAGCTAAAAAAATACTACTGTATATCCTTCTAACCGCAACTAAAACACGCTTATTTGTCTTCCACTAAAACGCTAACAATGCAGCAAAAATACTAAATCCTTTTAGTTGCAACTAAAACACGCTTATTTTCTTTCACCAATACGCTAACGAAACCACAGATAGTTCACTTACAAACCTTACTCCTTCAAGTTTAACGTCCCCGTAGCAAATTACACAGCGAAACCTTACATGTAGAACAAAATTCCAAAAAGCTTACTATCACAACTTCTCTGTATAACACATTCCTCTTCGACATCGATACACAAACTACACAACAAAAAAGCTTACGATCGCACCTACTTCGTGTAACACATTCCGCTTCAAAATCGACACAACAAACTACACTACGGCTTCAATAAATGAAACAACAGCTACTAAACTAAACATAATTTTCACCATTCTTCATTTCCTTCGACATTACGCTTCCTTCATTCAATCGATTTTCACGAAACTACAACAAAAAAGAAAATACATCGAAATTCCGAAATTAAACACGGAAACCAATCAAAATCAATACAATTCGACATAAAATGTGCTCAAATTAACACGATTAACAAAAACAGCAACAACAAAAACAAACAATAACATCATTAATTGAAATCAAAACCCTAGGGTTTGTGAATTGAGCTAATGAAATCGACGACATTGAATTATCGAAAGCAAAAGAGGAAATTAATTAATCAATTAATTAATTAATCAGCCAAAAATAATACGGAAAATTGGGGATATTAAGAAATTAGGGTTTGAGGAATTCGTACCAAATTGTTCAATTTAGGGATTTCGTCGGAAGAACAAAAGAGGGAAAGTGTAAAAATTGGGCGCCTAATAATATTGTGTAATACGACGACGTATTGTTTGACGATTTTATGATCAGGGGTAGCTTTGATGTGCGATTTACGTGAAAACGCGTACTTGTCAATGTGTTTCTATTTAAGTTACGGTAAAACACGTTTTATACGGATTATAAGTTATAAGTACTTCCGATAGTATGTGTGTTTATAATTTCGCTTGTAAAATTTTTTCATACACGTAAAATTGACTTACAGAAGATTATGGGTAAAGGTTAGAATTCTGAATAAGTGGATTCGTTTTTTTTATGGCCGACTGATTGGGTTTATGTAAATTTTAGATAGATTTGACTTTCGTAGGTTTTTTTTTTTTAAAGGTTGAGTGGTGGGTTTTAATGGTTTGTGTTGTGCTTATACAAATTTTAGATTTTAAAATATGGTTGATATTTGGATCACGTTGGGTGAGAGAATATTATTTTGGTGGGTGGTTAGTACGATTATGATTATTACTCCGTATATCATTTTATGGTTAAACTATAACTTTCGAGATCTAAAAGTAAATATGTTTCATTAGTTAGAAGATAAACCCTAAGAATAAAGTTATCGAGTATTCGATCAATCACATTACCAATTTTTCCAAGGGGAAGTCTAATAAAAAATTGTCTTACAATTTCAAATTGTAAGAATAATAATATATAGAATCATACGAAATATTTAAATAGGTGTCAGAGCATAAAAAATAAATGATTTTACTACAATCAATTATAATAAACACCGACTTTTCAAAGACTTAGTGTTTTTCATATGCTTATTATTCATTATACATTACAAATAGAGCCAAAAATAAAATCCACCTTGCTCAAAAAGAAAACATAATATTCAAATCCGTTAATGATTCACTCACAACTTGGAGCATAATCAAGTGCCCCTCATACTGCTACTATATGTGGCGTAGCCAAAATTTATAGTTGAAAGGGGCGAAAATTTTCTTAGGACTATTTAAAAATTCAAACTAAAAATTTATCTTTTCCATGATTTAGGGGGGTTGGTCGCCTTGTTTCCATCCCTGAGTACTACTACTTCAGGAAACTTCAATACTTATTAAAAATTTCAGAAAACTTAAGAAAACATAAGAAAATTTCAGATTTCAGAAAATTTCGGACAAAAAGAACAGACCCTAAGTGAACATTGATTATTCACTTCCAAGAACAAGGGCCCTTATCACGGAATCACACATGGCTTGTTCAAGGATAAAAAGATGTCCTCCATCATTAACTTCATGATAATTGATCCATTCGAGTTGTTTTGAGATGTACCTATTCATTTCATATGGAATTATTTTGTCCTTGTAACCTTGCCAAATGTGGACTCCCTTGTTTTTGCCTTCAAAAGGGTTGCTTAGATCCAAGGGACTGAATTCCCAATGTCCGTATCCTACTATCATGTCACGGTGAAGGGACTCGTACTCGCCTTGTTGGGTGGTCTTTTTCTGTAGACATAGAGCAAAGTCATGGTCAGGTCATCCGACAAATCGTCTTAAATTGAATGACGAGCCTTGGCAGTCGACCCTTCCAAACATGGGAACTAGAGAACGGAAAAAAACATTGTCTGTCTTAAACCTTTGTTTAGATGGAGGAATTTGCATCGAAAAAATCATTAATGGAGTTTCATGTGTACTAGGCTGCTGTAAAAAGGGAATTATTTATTCTTATGCCATCCTCAACTGTCCAACAAAAAACGAAATGCCAATCGGCTAAATTACCTGGGCATCAGACTGAGGAACTTGTGAAACTTTCTGAAGGATCTCCATATCACTTTGGCCGAAACTCATAGAAGCGTCAGCAGACATGATACTGAGTGAAGGGAACAATTTCTGAGTCATCCACCAGTAGAACAACCAAGGTGCATAATGTGCTACTCTAAATGTCCATTTGTATACACCAGGAAGTTTGTTCATCGCTTTTGTTGATACATCACTTGGAAAATTTGGCCACCAATAGTGCACAAATGGTACCACCAAGGACACTCCTGCCAATCTGTAGACAATTTTCAATGAGTCGACAATCACGATGATGTTACCCTGGTCTCTTTAACACCCAGGTAAGCCATTCGGATGTACTCGAGTAATGACTCATTGGCTGGTAATGAGAGAATTACATAAGGATTACATTGAGCAGCTGGCTGTTACTCGTTATAACTACGAATTAAGAAGTACAAACAATTTGGTGAGTCGTTCTAGTAAACTCGTTGATAGGGTAACAAGTTTCAAACGGGAGGGAGCTTAATGTAAGTCAAATAAAAATTCTTTGACATTAGGAAAGATTAGGAAAGAAAAACAAGTACTCAGTAGTACTGTTAGACTCTTCTCGCCTCCTCGTCTCTGCAGGGTCAATCCCCCTTCCCTCCTAATATCATACCCGCGTAAAGTCTTGGTCGATTATATCAAGTTGAAGAGGTAGTCTGTCTTTGGCTCCATTGAAATCGAAATCAACAAACATAATGCAAACGAACAGGGAAAGCAGCAAGAACATGCCTTTGAGGGATATATTTAAGGCAACTCCAAGCAGGGTAACCCCCCATGGAAATCGCAATCAAGTAAAACTTGGATCCAAGCTGCAATGCATCAGCAAGTTCTTGAATGTCCAGTGCTTCACTTTTCAAGGATCGTTTTGGGTACGGGTCGCTCTCTCCATAGCCAGCTCTATCAAAGTGCAGGAAGTATAACTTCAGCTCTTCTACAAGTTCCTGACAATGCAACCTTATCAAAGTATGCCTTGAATCTGTTAAATCTCGTTCTGAACGATCCCATTAGTGAATCACCTTAAATGCTTTAGGCATTCATATTAGATATTGTATGCTTTGAGAGGGTTAAAATCCTTACATACACATACTTTTATAGATTTTTGGATCAAGATGGCGTACTAAATCAATTTTACTTCTATTTATCGGAAATATTGTATGCTTCTATTTATCGGAAATTATGTGACACACACTAGCCTACAAGTTTGGATGAAATTTCATCCTCAAACCAATTATCGACAAAATTATTAGTTCAACCAGCTACCAGCCGCCTAAAATCCTCTTCACCTCGTCTTTATTCTACCCATATCGAATAATGTATACCTTACACACATACACTAAAAAAATCTCATCACGAGCGATTCTTAACCAAACACTCCGTAACTCCATGTTGCTCAACACACGGGTAGGGCTGCGTAAACACGTCTTTAAACACAAAATTCAAGATCCAAACCATACATATAGAGTAAAGTAGTTAAGTTCATACTTGAGAGACAGATAAAGGGTGATCTTTAGAGCTATCAAAGCCATGAATGACAATGATTTTGAAAGCGGCCTCGTCTTTGCTAACTCCACACTCTTTGTATGCCAAGTACCTCCCATCCTTGAGCTTTATCCTTGGTGAAGTCACTGGAGGACCATTAGGGGTACCACATATTTTTGGCCGGGGCGGTTTCAGTGCCTTGTATATGTAACACCCTAAGACTACACCCACTGCTATCCCCACCCGTCCGATCATCTGCACAGACGTCGAAATAAGAAGTCAAATGAGGCTAATTAACTTTTGTCGACTGTTTATGGGCTTCAAGTTGAAAAAGACAACATATATCTTCATTTCAAAAGCTACTAATACAAATCAGATGCTACTAAAACCGCAAATAAAACTGTTGTATACGTACAAGGACATATTTGCAATAATAGATATATACTTCATCTTAATAATGATAATATAGATTTTACCTTGTACAGTTCTTCTGCAGGATGAATAAGAATTATTGAAGTGAAACCCACAATTTGTAACCATGGGAAACTGGTTTGGTTTTAAGTTGGAGTGAGTCTCAGACAGTCCGACAATAAATTATTATGAGACCATTAGCATAATTCAAAGTTTAGGACGAAAAATACAAAAAACATTTACTAAAAGATAATAATAAAATGGTTACAGGTGGATACTATCCTCAATAAAATGTATACAAATGAGAATAGAGGGTCACAATTGTCCTTGAACGAGTACAAAAATCATATAAACTCATTTTAAAGAAGAAAAACATGAGTTTTAGATATCTAGGTAACTGTCAGTTTGGCTGTTTTCATTGACTTAGAATTTAGAAATGCGGGTACTATTCGTTTTGGGGAAAAAGAGGGGATTATTCGGGGGATTGAACCCGACGTGAATCGAACACGCAACCTTCTGATCTGGAGTCAGACGCGCTACCATTGCGCCACGGA
>JAUEKU010184838.1:0-10070 GCA_032274805.1 Gypsophila paniculata | reverse complement strand
GAATTAATTAATTGAATTTAAGTCGAGTCTAGAATGACGTGTCTCAGTCTATGCAGGTCATGAACCCATTTCTAGCCCATTTCGAACCAATCCAATACCAAATGCCAATTCAATCCAATACCACTTCAATATCAAACCAAACCACCATTTAGGCCCAAATCGCACTTTCGGCCCAATACTCACAAATCGAACCATATTTCCAACACTTCGAGACCTCAAATCCAAAATCCGTTTCCACTTTCAAGCCTATTCTAAATAAACACGGCATCACGCCAAAAATACCTTTTTCGACATTTTCGGCATTTCGACCCGAAAAATCGACTCAAGGCCCAACAGGCCCAATTCAAACCCCGAGACGTCACCACTCGACTATCGGAACCTCAACTACAAAAATGAACATCAACATTGCGCTCAGCACGGAAAACTGAGTAAAAATGACATATAACATGTCGAAAACCGAGCAATAGCCAAAATGGGCCCCGGAATCCGAAACCCGAGGCCCTGGAATATTTTAGAACATTCTAGAACCTTCTAGAACGTTCCGGATAATTCCAGACGTAGCTTATTCTCCAAGAAATTCAAGAAACGTCCAGATTCATTTTAGAATTCGAAACAAACTCAAACACATCAGTTGTTAATCGCCAGTCAACTGGCGATTTAAGAGTCTGATCGCCAGTTAACTGGCGAATTCCACCCAAACTCTATTATTTTCCTATAAATAGAGCATCGACCTCAAACCCTAATACACACTTTTCGGCCTCCGAATTCTCAAACCCTCTCTGCAAACAAATCCGCCGCAAGGTAGTGCATAATAACCTTCGAGAATCCCTCGATCTATACCCCTTTTCTATTATTTACGCAATTATGTTATCATATTAGCATACTTTGCATGTTAATTCTACTTCTAATCCTCTCAATCCCGCCCCTTGCATGGCGAATTGCATATCGACGCGTGGAACGGTCCAGGATCGTTTCTACACCCGGATCCAAGATTTGTACCCTAGTCGAACGTTAAATCAACGACGCATCTCGAGTCTCACCATATTCAATTAATAAATCTGACTTTTAATTGAATTAAATCAACTTAATCAGTTTAAATTCAACTTTCAACATTCAACTTATCGAATTCGACATTAAAATCAACGGTATGATTTTATTCAATTTCAATATGCTACCCTGAGGGTTCAATTCAATTATTTTCAATCTCGTGCGCGTTTATTTTAATGCGTTTTCAATTCGACATTCGACCTTTTAAATTTAATTAAATTCGGCCGATTAAATTTAATCAATAAATTTGCGAAAAACCTCAACCATAAAACGCCTGTTAACTGGCGTTTTCTCAGTTTAAACGCCAGTCAACAGGCGATTTATCGAGCAGTCTCAAATCTAAAATTTAATTTATCTTTCGAACCCAGATCTGGAACAATTCACCAGTACAGAGGCGTTTTCTCAGTTAATACGCCCCTGCACTGGCGAATTATCGAGCATTCGGCCTAATTCAATTAAATCGAGTCGATTTAATCACTTAGAATTGCATGCTAAATATAATCGAACTCTAGGACGAATACGAATTCTATCTGCTACGTGTTTGACTACGTGTTAAATTCTAAACCAACTAAGTAATTAGGTTTGCATGAAAACGTTTGTATTGCCATGCATTGCACCTGGATAGTCTGGTTTTCGATATTTCTCGCCATTTAACTTTCGATTAAGTAGAGTCCGTAGCAATACGGGCCGGGTTGGGTGAGTTTCACGATTTTAATTAAATAAAACTAACTAATTTTAATTAAAATGAATTAATTTTTTCCCAACAGGTAACCTCGCCCGGACCTCTCGATCTCTGGCTCAATAGACTTAGATTGAAGGGTACCTTTTGGTGTCCTAATATCTATGGTATCGATTTTCGAGTCCTTAGGCATAAGTACACATTCAAAAGACGGATTCTGGATTACCTTTCAAAATTCAGTGGCGACTCCATCGATTTCAATTAATTAAATATTTTCGAAATTCAATAAATAATTCAATATTTTCAATTTCAACACTTTTTTATGAAAAATACCGCGTAGGCGTTTTTCGATGTCTACACTAGTAATAATTTTAAAAAAATCTTTTGATAAAACGAATATAAATATCTTAGTTTTAGATATTCATACTCTTTATATTTTAAGTTATTTCCGGTCAAAATTTTAAAAAAATAGAAATAGGAAAATAAATAAAACTGTAACATCCCATATTTTAAGTAACTTCGAGAATAATAGTGAACTGCGTGCCTAGTCGATATACCTATCCATAAATCCAAACCTTAAACCGACCTAAACCTTAAAACCCTGAACCCTGAACCCTAAGCCCTAAACCCTAACAAGATATTTGAAAAACGCAAACAAATTCGTGCTTGTTAATTTCTTTAACATCCCGAATCACAACCTTATATGCAAACCTCCATATCTTCTCTTATACAAATCATCAAAGATACACAAAAACTTTGAAAAAAATATACATAATGAACAAGCAGCATAGTAGGTTCTCGGAGTTGTTTTCAAGAAGATAAAGCTGAATGAAAGACGGAATGTGCACTTGTTGTACGTAGAAGAGACCGTCTTCATCTTCAGAGGACGAGGACGATTAAGAGTATATATACTTTGTTCATCTTACTTAGCTAAAAAATTAATAAAATCCAATCATTTTGATGGAAAGAAAAATAGAAATTCAGCCATAGAAACTTAAAAATTCAACTAGCAAAACTTAGAAATGCAAAAATGACAACAACGACAACACAACTGCATTACTCAGTGCCTTAAAAAGCTCCCACCAATAGGAGCGTTTTTATTTAACCGAGTAAAACATATGAAGTGTATTTAAAGAAAATAATTTTAATCATAAAAATTATATTTCTTTAATAATTCAAGTAAATATATTAGGACTTCATTTCTCAATTCTCATTATCTCTTGAATCTATCCAACATATAAAATATACCAATGTAAGCGAAATAGAGGGAGTGTATAACTTTTAAATGACTAAACTTTCACGACTGCTACGCCGTTTTTTGAACTAATTTAAAAATAAAAATGAATGAACTTAAGTTAAACCGAATCATATTCGTATACACTTTGAAGTTGAATTGAATCAAACGTCTTAGACATATAAAAGTTAGGACCATAAATATTTTTACACTTAGGCCATGTTCAACTAGGGACTGAAACCGACTGAACTAAATGATATTGAATTGAACTGAATATTAGGTTATTTCTCATGGTACCCATGTAGTTTAAATTTTTTCCCCATGATGCCCTTGTATTTAAGTTTGTCCCTAAATACCCTTGAGGTTTTAAGTTTTATGCCCAATATGTCATTTTTTTCACTATTCACGTATAAATTTTATAAAATTTGATGAGGTGTCACTTAATTTAATATTACTATTTCGTTATAATGCTTAATTACCCCGTTGCAATCCTAATATACCCGTAGTATACAAGCTTACCTTAACAATTTGTCAATTTATCAATTTATATCAATAAAAAATTGGAAAAACAAAATCATTTTTATTAGTTTTTAAGATTTTTGTCAATTATATTGCTAATTTTTTCCTCAAAAGTTAATGATCTCAAAAATCACGTCACCTCACCATTTTTGTAACAGATAACAAAAAATAACATATTGGGCATAAAACTAAAACCTTTGGGGCATTTGGAGGACAAACTTAAACATAGAGCTACCACGGGAAATATTTTAAATCACATGGATACCATGGAAGTAACCCTTGAATATTTTCAAGTTTATATTGTTATAAGCTCGAGTTTATTCGAATAATGTAAGTGTTATGCCAGATTGATTAAATCATCAGATTGTACAAGTAAAACATATTTCGGATTTTGGTAAGAAAAGTTGGAGATGTTTAGAAATTTTTGTCTTGACGGATCGATTAACTTTGAGAAAAACTCATACAGGCTATTTACTTAGAAATTTATTACATAAAATTGATCACTAATTTTTCCACGGGTATTTGTATTAGCTTTCCACTAAGCCGGTTGGTTTAAATCAAGCCAAAATTAAATCGTCTCAAGTGAATTTAAGTTTTCAAGTCATATTCTTGATTATTTTTGGTGTCGGGTTATGTTGAATTAAATCGGTGATGGATATGGTGACTTTGCTACATTTTTGGGTATCAATAGGTGGTATATTGTGATAATATGCTCAGTACAAAGCACGCGTGCATAATTTCCTAATTAAATGTCAGAGTCAAACCTGTTTTTAAAATGTGGTATCGTGTTATACTATGACTACCACATTGTCCGATTTTACTTCTACTGATTGCCAAATAACGTCACTCTAAGTTAAATGGTTACTGGTTAATATTTACGAGTTTTAACATTTTTTAAAGTTGAACCCACCTTATGGTTATATAAATTCTACGCGTCAATAGCTATTATATAGCAAAGATTTCGTAGGTAGCTTTTAAAAAACTGATGTATTTACCGTAAATATAAAACATATGAGACAACAAATGAAGCATATACTTATTAAAATTAGGTCACGACGTTATAAAAATCAGCATAAGTTACAGTCTAACATATCTATTTAGCTTAACTTTTTTTCGTGACTCTATTTTGCTTTACAATTATCAATAATAATCCGCGAACGATAAGTGTGATTTTCGTTAGGTGGTTAGGAGTAGATATTAATTGGTATAGACCCGGACAATTTAGTGGTACATATATTCATCCATTTGATGACGTAAATAATAAGATATTCTGAGAAAAAAAATTGTCCTAATATCATCATTATCAAGCGTCCAATAGACTATCATTCCTGACTATGATTGTAGATTATTCATTTTTCATGACTCTAAGACAAAAGTTGTCCTAATATCATCCTTATCGAGCCCAATGGACGCCCGATATCAACATTCTAAATAATACTTTGTATGACATACATAAGCATTTTAAAATTAAATTAACATTACCGTGAAATTTTCACGGAAAAAAACTAGTTGAATTCAAACGACACCGTCATGCCGAATTACCGCTAAAATAAAAGAAACGAGGTAAATTTGATCGAGTGTTTGCCTAAGAGCCATTAAGCACTTACAACTTACAAGTAACAAATCCATAAAATAATACAAACATTAAAGGAGATACTTTGTGCATAACAAGACCAAAAGTCTAAGACATAAAGCGTACAAGTCATTCATATCTTCTTCATAATTATCTTTTTGATTCTCTTATGGCTTCCAACAATCACTCGAAATTCCAATTTGTCACCAATCTCACAATTGTTGGCCTTCCAAAACTTACATATTTTCTTATATCCGATAACAACTCGATTTTGACCTGCTTGCCAACGGAGCTTCGTCCTTATGCCAATACCCATCTCATTGTGCAACTTTATCTTCTGAGCCAGTTCTAAAATGCACCCCTCAAGTACATACTTGGGCACGTACTACATCAGCCAACATCATACGTTGTGTTAGTTTTTGAGACCGTAATTAGAAGAAACGCGTGCCTTAAGGGCATTATGACTTACGAGTTACGACAATATACATGTTTTTTCGGAATGTGAAACACGAAATAGGTCAATTTTGTCTGGAAATTAGCTAGTTACTAAACTCCTATTCTCTTTTACTCGATGTCAAGTTTCAATTCCTCCACTCCTTTAAAATCCCATCTGTGGTGGAAAATAAAGTTAATTGTATTTAATTGCACTCGACATTTTTGTGAAAATAGGAACGCGGTTATCCTTGTATCGATAGGAGTCATAGGACTCACACTTCACAAAGTGAAATACAAACAATTAAACGGGAGTCATCATGAGGACGCTATCTCATTTTCCCAGTCAAGACGGAGATTACACTGAAATAAACAAGTGCTTACCACGAAGTTATTACTGAAATTAATTGTGAAATTCTTAACAAATACACGACCATCTCTACTTTTGCCATGATCTTCACTTACTCGAGCAGCATTAGTAACTTCAGCATCATCTACAACACGAAAAATCAACCATCAAACAACAAATTTAGCCCGAATTAGCCTTTAACAACAATGCCTATATAGGAGTAGTACCAATTGGCGTTTGTTTCGCAGATGATTGACCATCAATGTCTGTTCTCGAACTTCTTTGATTTTATAAAGGTACTTTCTTTCCTCTTCCTTGCTTTTATTTTAGCTTGCACTTTTAATAATTTTTGCAATAGTGTTGACTCTTGAGTATGGATGAATACGAAGTACTATTTTTAGTTATGCATCTTATACGTGTAAAAATATCGAATTATTTTTGCAGTTATTTTTGCAGTTACTAGAAATCGGCCTACTGTGTTAAAAATACGAAGTACTATTTTTAGTTTTGATTCGGTTTTGGTTTTCAGAATCATTTGATTTAAGAATCTGGATTATCAAAAAGTAATAAGCAATCATACTAAAGTGTTTGATTTTATTTTGGTTTACTGTAAATTTTAAGTTGTGAAATGGGTAATGATATTTTCAAGTTTTACTAAGTTGCTAGCTTCTACTATGAAATTCAAACAAGTAAATTGGAATGATGATTTTGTATGCTTCTTAGTTTTCAATGTGAACCTAAAACAACTTTTTATACTTCTTAGTTTTCATTTGGCGACCGTCTCACTCTAATATAGTGTGAGAATTATGTTATTTATATGTTTAAAAGAAACTAAATGTCAACACATAATTTAGAAAACCTGTCACATTGAATTGATTGAAATATTGTGGAAGTGGCTAACAAAAAAAAATTGCCATAATCTATTTAAAATTGAGCTTATTTGTTAATTATACGCACTCTAAAATTTGGATTAGAACTTAAAGTCCAATTTAGAATGAGATTATTTATGTAATTTTTCCTTTATTTATTTAGGAAAGATGTGATTTTCATGTTTTTTAATTGTATTTGTTTCTATTTAGATTTTAACATTGTCTAAGTTTGAGTGTTCAAAAATTTCAATCATCTATTTGTAGACGTCGAAAAATGTCCCTCCGGGGTTTTTCCCATAAGTGTGTCGAAATTAAATTGATTTTTAGAAATTTGACGGATTAGGGTATTGAAAATAATAAATTGAAAAATTGAAGGAGTCGCCACTGAATTTTAAAAGGTAATCCAGAACCCGCTTTTGAATGTGTCCTCAAACCTAAGGACTCGAAATCGATACCTTAGAATTGGGGACACCAAAAGTATCCTTCAACCTAAGGTTATTGAACCAGAGATCGATGGATTCGGGGTGAGGGTACCTATTAGGAAGAACTTTAACCAATTTTAATTAATACATTAAAATTATTAAGTTTAATTAAAACTGTTTGGAAAACTATTAAAATTCACCTAATCCGGCCCGTCGAGGAAGACGACCTCTACTAACTTAGAAAAACGGCTATTTTATCGATATTAATTATTTCAGGTGAATGCACGCGTCATACAACATTTTCGGGATAAATATAATAAATATTACTAAGTGGGTTGATTTATACACGTAATCAGATAATTCATCTCGCCCGAATAAATTATTTAATCATATTACATGTGGCACGAAAATACAACACGTAAAAATAAAACAGAAATCAAGATCAGCCGCCAGTGCACTGGCTGGCGAAAAACTCGACTGCCAGTGCACTGGCTGTCAAATTCCAGTTCTTTTTATTTTTTAAAACGAATTAAACTGTTAATTGAATAAAACTGAAATAATTAGAAATCGTGAGCGAAAACTGGAAAATCAAAGCGAATCAGATTTCGTTAATTATTCGCCCTCAGGGCTTGCATGTTGAATAATGAATCCGGTTTCCGTTGTCGAACTCTAATTGATTGTGAACTTGAAAGTTTGGTTTTAATACTGAAAAAGTCAGATTAATTGATTTAGATTGATTAAATTGAATTGATTAAATTGAGTTGAGTTTAACTAATCAAGGTTGAGTCGAATTGATTAAGTCAAATTGAAATGATAAAAATTGATTTAGTCATATTAATTAGAAGTCATATTGAGTTGAGTTGAGTTGAATTAAAATTGATTTGGTCACATTAATTAAAAGTCATGTTGAGTTGAGTTGGATTGATTAAATTTAGTCATATTAATTAAAAGTCATATTAATTAATAGATCTCGTGAAATTTAATTGATTTAGTCAAGTTATTAAGTAATTGGTCGAATTAAATTAATATAAAGTCGAATTGTAAAAAGTTGAATCGATTTCTAAAAGTCAATATGATTAATTTAAATTGTCGAATTGATTAATTAAAAAGTTGAATTGATTAACAAAAAAAATTGAATTGATTTATTTAAGTCGAGTTGATTAATTAAACTAAACAAGTTGATTTGATTAATTCTAAATTAAGTTGATTAATTAGACAAAATTATGTTGAAGTCGAATTAAAAAGTCAAATTGATTAATTTAAGTCGATTAGAGTGGGATTAGCCAAGTTGATTTAAAAGTCATATTAAATTATCAATTTAGTCGAAATAAATAAAAGTGGAGTAAATTTAATTGATAAAAGTAGTCATGTTGAGTTTAAAGTTGATTTAATTAAAAGGTCATGTTGATGGTCGAATTTAATTAAAAGTCAGGTGGAATTAATTATAAGTTGATGAATTAATTAAACAAGTCAAGTTATTTTAATTGATTCATTTAGATTGATTTAGACTAATTTAATCGAGTTTAAAATAAAAACATCAAATTAAAAATACCAAATTGATCACATAGCATCTAGCATTAAATTGATAAAAATTAAACTAAACTAGATTAATTTTAGTGTTATTCGTTGGTTGTGACTCGATCTAGGGTCTTTAAGGTCAAAGTGGCTGGGTACGGATCTTGGACCCGCTTGCGGTAGTGATCTCCGACCACCCCACGCGCCGAAAGCTATACTAATAACAAAATAAATGATAATAAAAGAGATTTGGAGAAGAGGATTCGGGAATTCCGAAGGTAATAAGAAAGTATACCTCGGCAGAATTTATGAGACAAGAGACGGAGAAAAAAACTTGATGTAAATTGTGTGGGATTAGTGCTGTATTTATAGTGTTTTCGAGATCTGAAACCCTAGTTTTAGGATCAGTCGCCAGTGCACTGGCTGTCGAAAAACTTGACTGCCAGTGCACTGGCAGTCGAGTTTTGGTCCCTGAGATTTCTTAACAAAAAAGCCAAATATTTCAAGGATATTCTCATAATAATTATTATGTTAATATTCCGGAAATTAGAGATATTGCGTAATATTATTATTATTTTGGCATATTAAGCTTTCTTGGGGAATAATTCATGCTTAGGAATATTCTAGAAACTTCCGGAAAGTTCTGGAAAGTTCTAGAAGGTTCGGGATGGGCCCGGGACCGTAAAATGGGCCCGGAATGGAATTCGACAAGTTATATGTCATTTCCACTCGGTTTTCCGCGCTGAGCGCGATGGAGAGGTTTATTTTTGGATTTGAGGTGTCGATTTTGAAATGGGCCTTGAGAATTGCTTAATGGGCCTAAGGTCGGTTTCGGGCTGAAATGCCGAAAATGTCGAAAAAGCTATTTTTGGCGTGAGGCCGAGATTAATCAGACGGAGTTAAGACGTGAAGTTGGATTCTTGAAATGAGGTCTCGAGGCATGCGAAGGGAGGTTCGTTTCTCGAAAATGGGCTAAAAGGGTCGATTGGGCCTAATTACTACATTCAATTGAACTGGGCTGACTCTTGACTAATCGTAATATTAGTTATGACTTGACTTATTAAATTTGATTCAATTAAATCAATTAGAATTACTTCGTTGACTTGACTTGATTGATTCGTTAAATTGCTTCGTTAATTTGATTTGATTAAAAATTGATTAATTCGATTCGATTTGATTAAAAATTGATTTATTGAATTGATTCTGTTAAAAATTGATTAGTTGAATTAAATTGGTTATTAGTCGAGAATTGATTATTAATTGAAAATTGATTATTAGAGTTCGACAATTTATCGGATTCACTATTGGGTAACATGCAAGTGGCCCATTCATCATCGGGCATTCGAGTCGGGTCGTTCGTGACGGGCCGGGGTATCTACAGAGCCCCCAGTTTGACTGAGTCTTGGCACAAGGCGCAAGTCAAACTATGAC
>JAUEKU010184817.1:0-10071 GCA_032274805.1 Gypsophila paniculata | reverse complement strand
GTTGTACAATAATATTTTCCTAAACCCACCGATTGTGGTAGCAATCTAAAAATATTAACGTTATAGGTTTGCAACATGTGCATTAACAATGTACAAAAGACAAATGTTTCATTTATATTTGAATTTGAATGGAGATTGGAGAGAGTAGCCTTTATCAGTATTAACACAAAGTATAATGAGAAAATAAAGTATCTATATTCATTCAGCCAACACATAGTAAGCCATAATTCATGTATTTCAGCCAAAACATATTAAGCCAAAGATCGTTAAATTGTAATGAACCTCCATTTCCTTGCAAGAAAAGGTGATTGTCTTGGATAGACCTGACAAACGGTTAATTTATATCGGGTCAGTTTAAGTCGAATCATTTCAAGGCTTTGTTGCTACTAGGTTAGTTGGAGGTTAGGTCAATTCGGGTTGGGTCACAATCGGATCAAATCATTACATATTTGGTCATCAAGTGTGATTTTTGGTTATCATAGGTTATTTATTGAAAGTTTTGTTATTTTTTTTTTGTCATTTCATGTTATTTATAGTTAAATACTTAAATTATTAGGTTAATTTTTAATCATATCGTCCCAGGTCGAGTCAACGAATTTCGTGTCAAGAGGTTAACGAATTTCTTGTCGAGTTTAGATTTTCAGATATGAATAATTCGGGTTCGGAGTCAAATTTGAATTACAACTTTAAAAATCAAATTCAAATCTCGAATTAAACTTTATAAAATAATCGAGTCGAATCGATTTTGCAGTGGGCCCATACTCGTGTAGTACAGCGTAAAACGTTGACTGCGCAAATTTTCCCCCCCCAAAATATACGACGCGTATGTAGCAACTTCCACCAACACCACATAACTTCATAGTAACCGCCAACCAAAACCAAAAAAAAAAACCGGGAAAAAATGGATACACCCGGTTCAGTCCGTTTCCGGTTCACCCGCCAGTCCTCCGCCGCCGGCACCGCCGCCACGCCGGAAAAATTCTACTACTCCGCCGCCACCGCCGCCGCCGCCGTCGACGACGACGACGGCGAAGAAAGCGTTAACCTATTCGAGCTCACGCGCGAGGTGCCGACACTCGCGGTGATCGAGTTCACCGACGACTCCTCCGACGGCGCCGCGGCGGAGGACGAGGCGGCGGAAGCGGCGGAGATAGGCGGCGACGGCGGCGGAGGAGGTGAGGAGGATGAGGTGGAGATACCGGCGAGTGTGAAGCTGATGTACGCGGCGCACGGCGGAGATGTGGCGGCGATAAAGGAGCTGGTGGAGGAGCACGCGGCGGACGTAAACTACAGAGATATCGACAACCGCACGGCGTTACACGTGGCGGCGTGTCAAGGTTACGGCGACGTTGTGGAGTTGTTGATACGGTTGAATGCCGACGTTGATCCTAAGGATCGTTGGGGTAGTACGGTATAATATCGTCTTATAATCTCAAATTTATTTGATGAATTGATAATGTATTGTGAATTATGTGAGTTGTGATGTGTGTTTAAGTTGAGAATGTTTGATTATGTGAATTATCTGATGTATAATATCGTCTTACAATCTCAAATTTTACTTGATTGATCGAGTGTGAGTGTGCGGTTTGAATGAGGACTAGCTTAGCTCCCGTGTATGTGCACGAATTATGCAGGAAATCGTTGTTTATGAAGAAATAGTATGTTTGGAATTCAATTAGGGAACGTAGATGCATTCAAAATTGTAGGTAGCGGCTTATTTAGCTCCCGTGTATGATAATGTATGTGAATTATGTTGTTTTTGTGTGCGATTTTGATTGTTGAAGTGGTGAGGTATGTTGCTTTTGTTGTTGAATGTTTGTGTCGGCTGAAAATGAGTGATTGATTTGAATGATTGATTTGAATGAGGATGTGAGCAAGCTTAGATTGTAATGTCGGTGGTAGTGATTGTGAATGATCATATAGGATTCATTTTTGTTGTAGGTTGGATTAAGATATGATGTGAATTTGTGAAACCGTATGTAATTCGATGTTTGCAATGGCCTTGTTGAGAGACAAGGAGATTTTTGGGGATCGAAACTAGTGAAATTAATGATGTTGTTCAAGAAGAATCATGTGTGACGATAACATTGGATGGTTAGGTTAGATGTGCCCAAACCGGATCGTCACACTTCGGTAATAATTAGATTGGACAATAGTATGGTCCAGTCCACGGTTGAAGTATTTGCTTCTTCGGTCATGGTTAATTGTTACCTTTTTTTTTTATTTATTTGAGGGAGATTTTAAACATAGATAACAATTAATTGAGGCAAAAAGGAGTATGTTTTTGGGTCTATGATTTGGTCTTAAACTAAATGTTACATGGTTCGGCTAAATCTTTTTGAATTATAAGTAATACGAAGTATAAATTAAAATTAATTATACTCCCTTCGGTTCTTTGGAAACGATCCTTTTAGTTTTGACACAAGTATTGAAGAATGTGATCAAGTGTGAATGGGTGCTGTCTTACATTAACACTATTGAATTCTATCCAAACACGCTCAAAATTGTTGGATCAGTTCTAAGAATAGCTATAAATGTTACATAGAAATTAGGTTATTTCTATAGAATTTTTGGGAGTATTTATTAATACAAGAAAGGCCTTCTAAATTTGAAGATTTTATATTTTGCTTAATCCATGTATATCCTTAAGTAGGCAGAATGTTTGATAAAAGAATTTTGCTTATTTGAAACTTAATTCTTTATTTGGTTTGTTTGGTCACTTCTAGTCCGGACCAATATATACATGGTTTTGTCTCAATCCCCGTTTTTCGCTATGATTTGGTCTGTGTTCTTGACTCATGAACACTCATGATATTAGATAGTTTCTCCTTATAAGTAGTAGGTGAATTTGTTCAGACAACTAGTGGAAGAGTTTTAGGCAATTGTATTGACATCTAATTTTTTTTCCTAATGACGGTCTGTTATTGCGTCAATAGCCACTTGCAGATGCAATTTATTATAAGAACCATGAGGTGGTCAGGCTTCTGGAGGATCATGGCGCAAAACTCCCGGTATATCTGCAATAATACTATGTATTCTGTTAAATGAAAGTTCTGATGATGACACTTACATTTTCGAACATCTCGTTCTTATTTATGCTCTTGTTTCATGTAACTTGCAAATAGATGGCCCCCATGCATGTCAAAAATGCCCGTGATGTCCCAGAATACGAGATTGATCCACATGAAATTGATTTTAGCAATAGCGTTAACATTAATAAGGTACCATTTTATTACTACCATAGCGTTTATGTTCTTAGTGCCAAAGTTATTATGTTTTTCTTATGTAAAGAGCTGCTGCTGAATGTTTTTCTCTTTTTGGTTGTTGATTCTAAAGCTTATCTTACTGCAACTTCTTCTCTGTTTCTTATCAAATGTTTTTCAGATCTCTGTTGATACCAGCTGCTATAATTCTGAGTTTCTGACTGTCGAGGCATATTTTAATATATATTATGGTTAAACAATGTTTACTTTGACCAATATATCTATTACGGAGTATATATATAGAGATATAAAGTAAAATCTATCACGTTTGAGTTTGAGTGTTTGACTACCAAAGTCAGATTGGAACTATAAAATTTGGATGGAAAGAGCATTCGTATTATACTTTTGGCAATTTAAAGTTTCACATATTGTGGTCTTTGGTTTCATGATTTGGGCTATAGGGAACCTTTCTTAGAGCATCATGGAGAGGGATTGAAGTTGCTGTCAAAAAGCTGGGGGATGAAGTATTTACAGATGAAGAGAAGTTGTGAGTGATAAATAATACTCCGTATCGATTAATTTTTGCTCAATAGAGAAGTATGGAAAATAATAAAAATTTCATTCGTTATCATCAATAGCTTTACATTTTTGCTCGAGAACACTTTCTTCATGCCATCTTTTTTATTACAAACATTATATTCATTTACTTTCCTATTCCTGTTTTGCATTTTCTTTTTCGTCCTGAAGATAATTAATAATGGCATATTACAGGAGAGCTTTTAGGGATGAGCTTGCTTTGCTTCAACGAATCCGACATCCAAATGTAGTTCAGTTTTTGGGTGCCGTAACTCAAAGCACACCGATGATGATTATTACAGAGTTTCTACCAAAGGTTAGTTCCTTTGCACAATTGTGGGGGTGTTTTTTTTTTTTTTTTTTTCCTTGTCACATCTCTTTCTTTTTGTGATTTAATTCAAAGGGCATAGGTCTTCTCATGCTGGCTTGCCTGTTTCAAATTTTGTGCCAAGAGAAACTCCAAGCTTCTCTACTTTGACGCTTATTTTCTGTGGATAAATTAAATTCTGTGACTGGTTGTGACTTGTGAATATGGCAAATGTCCACGTTCCATGCAGTAAAGACTGAGTACCTTTGATAAGTTAGAATGTCATGATTTGATAGGCGCTTCTCAGTAAGAATCATTTACCACACGTTGCTTAAACATATAGTTGATGTGTCCGAAGCTGTTAAGTTTTTACATCTGCTGCCTTTATCTGTTGTTAGTTGAGGCTTGCTTTAAAATGTTCATCCTTCTGTAAACTAAATGCTTACCATATACAATTTGGGAACTAGTAACAATGTCTTGCCACCTATGTATCACTTATCAATACCAAGCTCTTCAAACTATCAGTTTAGTATCAGTCTTTTGACATATTGAGTATCATCTTTCCACTGTCTTATAATGGAGCAAATTTGAGTATAATCTGAAATCATGAGCCACCCGTTGGGTATGGTATTATATCTAGGTCGCGACCCCTCGTTGTGGTGGCTTTGTAAAGGTTTCCAAGGTACCACGTCCGCATTTTGGACAGTATGGTTGAGATTTGGTGACAAATCTCCAGCAACCAGTTTTGAGATCAACGCTAAGACTGATACATAATACCATGCCTTGGGGTGAATTATTTCTTGAAACATTGATGAAATTTGTTTACGTCTTTATTTGTGCACTCCAGGGCGATCTTTGTGAGTATCTATTAAACATAGGTGGGCTAAAACCAAGAACAGCAGTTAGATATGCCCTTGATATTGCAAGGTTTGACCCTTAATTTAATCTTTGTCTGGATCATTAAATCTTACATAAACGTCTTTTAAGTCTGTATTCATGGTGCTATGAGCTGTGGTTTTAACTCAGAAATCAAATCTCAATATGAGAAATATTCATTGTCCGTAACCTGACCTATACCCTGAATCGGGTCGGGTTTTTCTCCACATTCAGTGCTTTTTTTTTTTTTCACTGACACGGGATTCTAATGTATATGAGTAATGGCTTTGCCTTGGCTTTTCTTTCGGCCTCTCTCAAGGTTTTTTTATGGGGTCCTCAACTTTCTTATTAGTTTAACGCAACGGAAACTCTCCCATTGGAGGCCCATTGCATTTTAGTTATCTCATCCGCTTCCATGAGTGATGGGGAGGCTGTGATGTTTTAGGTTGAAGATTAGATCATGTGTAAATTCTTGTATACAAATTATATATGTGAAACAAGGTAGCATTTGGCTATTTGTTTTTTTTCAGGGACACCTCTAAACAAAAATTTATGCATTACATTCTCCTAATCACTTCCTAAATCTATTTACTAGAAAAAATCTCACCAAGCAGCTGAGGAACGAGTAGAATGTTCAAATTGTTTCATAGATCTTCATGATTGAAACAGACTTTTTGACCTAGTTTCATTAGTTAAGATGCATATAACTTCAGTAAAAGATATTGGTGCATGTCATCCGTAAGATAGGTGATGATTCCATGATCCTTGTACCAGGGGATGATTTATTTATTTGCCTTTTTGGGTGTAGGGGGATGAGCTATTTGCATGAGATCAAGCCGCATCCAATCATTCATTGTGACCTTGAACCTTCGTAAGTTTCAACAACAGTCAAAATGCTCCCGTTAACATTTCTCTCGTTGTTTAAGTGAAATTTCCAATTTTTCTTACTTTTGCTGATCACAAGAATGGCAGTAATATATTACGGGATGACTCGGGGCACCTTAAGGTGGCAGATTTTGGAGTCAGCAAGCTGTTGAAAGTTTCTCAAGGAGCTGAAGAAAACCGGTCAATTTCCTATGATGATTCATCTTGTAAGTGTATTTCATTTTAATTGCAGTTCTGCATCTCCTTTTTATTCTGTTTCTTGTTGATTTCCTCGTGTAAGTTAACCAATGAATATCCACGCTTTTGCATTTTCCTCTCCACAAACAGGCAGATATACGGCACCTGAACTTTTCAGAAATGAAGATTACAATACAAAAGTTGATGTTTTTTCTTTTGCTCTTATTCTTCAAGAGGTAAATGTTTCTCTCTTCTTTTGCTACGTAAAGTATTACTCCCTGCGCAATTATATGCTCATTTGATTGACATTTTGTGGTATCCAAGATGACACTTTGGCCATATATTTTAAATTTGTATGTTCAGTTTTTTATTTTATTTTACTTTATTTTAGATATGATTTCTTGAAAGCTGTTCAATGACAAATATATAAATATTTTTGCATCATTCTGTATTTGTATACTCTGTATATTTTCTTTTAAAATATTACAGTCAAAACTTTTACACTTTGACCTTAGAAATTCACTATCTATGCTTACAACTGTTCCAATTAGATGCGTACAGAACTTACTAGGGGACACTGAATGATTTTGTTTTTTTTTTGGCTTATAGATGATTGAAGGCTGTCCACCATTTGCCTCAAAGGACGGAAAAGAAGCTCAAAGGGCATATGATCATCATAAGCGTCCTCCTTTTAAAGCTTCGGGGAAAGCTTATGCGCATGGATTGAGAGAGTAAGTACATGGCTGTTCGTTTGATATCTTAAGTTTTAACCATTCTATTAATTATGTCTTTACAACAAGACCCCAAGAAAACTTATACTCCCTCCATTCATATCCAAATGACCCATTTGCTTTTTGAAGTCAACATTTCTAAAAATTGACTTTGAAAATAAATCGTTAAATATGAAAAATTAATATGTGAAAATAATATATTTGAAATCCTTATGAAAAAATCTTTCATAAATTATAATTTTAACGAAAAAAATGTCACCTATACATAGCGAAAAATAAGGTCAAAGTCCCGCCTCGTAGACTGTGCAAATAGTGAATGAGACATTTGGATATGAATGGAGGGAGTATTTATTAACTAAAAGCACTTGATTATTTATTTTCATCTTTTTTGAGGATTTTTGGAATGACAAATTTATGTGCATATACTTTCATTAGTTTTTTGCTCTCCGTAAAACTTATATCTAAATCAATTGGTATAAATCTACGAGTAAAGGTTCATACTGAATTTTTAACATAAAATAGTTATAATAATATATAGTCATAAAAATATGTGCATTGCACGAGACATATTATTCTATCAAATTAATAAATTTTTATTTTATTTTTTAATGTTATAGAAATTTAACATTTACTTTAATTAGGCAATTAAATTATTTGAGTTAGCATTCAAAAATTATTAGAGTTCATTATTGTTCTTCTAATCCAAATAATTGCACAATTGTCAAAAAATTTATATCAAATGTATAATAAAGTTTATGACCTTTTTTGTTAATAAACATTCGATAAAATTAAAGGATTTAATAAGAATAGTTGAATTTAGTTAATTAATGGGATAATAAGACAATCACGCAAAAACTTAGCTTGTTTAACGATTATGGAAAATACAAATGTAGTACTATAAACCAAAATTTTGTATATAAATTAGAGTCTATTTCTTAAGAATAGTTAGTTCACATCTTCTATACAAATATTAAAAGTCATATTGAACTATCTTCTTGCAACACATGTCAAATTGAGAAGTCTATTGATTATCAAGTGTCACTTTATTTGTCATCTACGATAATGCTGAATTAAAGTAAATTATTATAACTTTTAAAATTCTTAATAGAAATTGTTGGATGAGTCTGTCTTATGTGTAGGCCAAGTAAATATTTATTAGAGCTGAAATTTTAAGTTGAAGATTGAATGTTTTAGGTTGGGCTTCTTCTATTTGGGTCAGTCTTATTGTATAATATCATCCTATAGCAGAGTAAGTGAATTCTTAAAATTTTATGCTTATTTTAATTTTCTACTCAACAATTTAATACTTCATTGAAAGGAAAATTAATGTAGGTAGAAATATGAATAAAATATCCCCTAAATTAAAAATATGAGTGGTCTTTCTTTTTTCCATGCATATTTTTTTTACTCTTTTTATTTACTGCAAGTTTTAACTATGAATAAGATGTGTTTAATCTAATGGTGAAATATTAATCATATGTAGAATATTAATATTATTCGTATTTAAAAAGTATGAATCATTTTGAATTTTTTAATCACATTTAGAATAGCATAGAAAGTATTTTGTTTTAATATTCATTTATTTTATTTTTGCAAATATTTTGATTCTTGCATCTATAACACTAAAAAATTATTTCGCATGTTTACATGCGAAAAAATTATTTACAGTTCCAAATTACATAATTTACAAGAAGTTAAAAGTTTGTTTTATGTATACTAATGATGAAAATTAGTCGTTTAACAGGTCTTTAATGATAATCTTTTAGTATGATTTTGATGATACTTTATGATGTTTTTTAAATTATTTTTTATCGATATTCATTATATAAATAAATCTAAATATTAATATTTTATTTTTCAAAGAAATTTAAACTAAAGAAATGAATAATAAAATAAATTTTGAAAAAAAAAATTAAGTAAATGTATAAAACAAAAAAATATAAACATTCCGTGCATTGCACGGGTAATAAAACTAGTTAGAAAGAAAACCAAATGCATCACATCTCTCCATTTATCAATTTTGACATCATATTAAGCCATGTGTAAAAAATAAAAAGAAAAAAAAATAAATAACATTAATAATGATGTCTTTTCATATAATCTTACTAATTTTCTTTGAAATTTTCACCCTAATGAATTAATGTTTATTTTATTCTAATTTTAAATTTAAAATATTTTGTGAAGTAGTTAAAATTGCTATCATATATTAAATTGCAGTTCATTTCTATTATTTAATTTTTGAATTTTTATTATTGATATAATTAGAAACTCTATAATTTTTTTGGTCAATCAAACTTCTACAAATCCGCATTTGAATATCACATTACATTATTTTGAAAAAAATAGAGTTATATATTTATTTGAAAAGTACGATAATCTACAATATTAATAATGATTATTTAACAAGAATAAACCAACCTATAAGTCATCTTCTAATGATAAACCAACCTTTTGTTTAATTCTAAATAAACCAACCTATTGACCCCTCTTTCAATATTATACAAGTGTCCCGGCTACCTACATTTCCGATCACTTTTCTTTCTTAAACCTCTAATCCCTTCTTCCTATCATTACTTACCCAAAACACCATTTATTGATTCCAAAACCCACCACCAACAACGACACAGCAGTAGTAGAACGTCATCGAAGACGTCCTCTTATCCGTCGTCGCACAAAACAACTTACCCGCAGAAAAAATCATCGTTTTTGAACCACATTATTGACATGGATGATATGTTGAAATCGAAATCGGAAATCGAGACTTAGCAGGAGCTGTTTGCCCTTTTGTCGCCATAAAAAACATGCAGCTGAGTTAAGAAATGGGAGAAGAATTATATTGTAGGCAATTGTTCCTGCTGTTTCATATTGACTAGTTGTTTGAACGCGCGGTAACGCGCGCGTTCTCCCAACTTTGTATAAATTCCTTCGAATTGTTCATCTTATAGGATTGAGAGTGAATTATTCATTGACAAAGGGCAACAGTGGCAATCGTAGATTCTTATCGATGCTTTATGTGTTTTCCTTATTTTTTTTCAACTATAAATAGAGTGTTTACATTCTATTTATATTTTTCTAACAATTGATTTTCTGTGAGATCGTCTGATGATTTATGGTTTTTCAAGCAAAACTCAAAATCTATCCATGTAACTATTTTCTTATGAGTATTTACTTTTACAATATAAAGGTGGATTTATTTTTGACAATTATTTTTGATTTTTTAATTTCTTACTTGATTCTTCTATTATATTAGCAGTTTATTTAAGATGTGTTTTTTCATCGGACGTTACAATTTAGTTTCTCCGCACTGTCACTGATA
>JAUEKU010184806.1:0-10073 GCA_032274805.1 Gypsophila paniculata | reverse complement strand
TAACAGCGTGATTAGTGTCTCTTTTTACGGCCGGTAAAAAAAAAAAAAAAATTTGTGTGGCACACATGCCATAAGTATAAAACGGCTATTAAACTCATAATTCAAAAACCCTAAACCTCAACAACCAAAAGCAGAATGGCCGGCGAAATAATGGCGGGAAACACCAGCGTAATTTGCCAATTGAATGACTCCGAAGGCGTACCACTCGGACCGCCAATGTACCTTCCTCTCGACGTCGGTCCCAAACATGTTCAACTAATCGTCAACCAACTTCTGGACAATGTAGTACCGTAATTCCATACTTACAGTTTCAGTGAACGTATACTTTCCATCATAATCCTCAATTTCGGCCTAATTCAGTCGTCGTTGTCGTTGTCGTTGTCGTTGTGTGTCGTTACAGGAGGAAAAGCTACCGTATGCGCTTTATATACGTGATCGTCAACTTGTTGATGAGCTCGGAAAATTCCTCCACAATAATAAAGGTCTTTAGTGATCATTTCTCAAGTCGCTAATTCTTGTATAACACCGTCTTATATATGATAATTAGATGTGCAAATACTTTATTCCTGCCGCCGTTTGTATAATTTTGAAGGTGTTTATGCTGATATTTGTAATATTTTAACCATTTTAATAATACTTTTAGTGTGATATTTCGTAACAGTAAAATAATCACCACTTATATGTGAAAGGTCTCACAATAATTTGTTACTCGTATCAGTTTACCTTTTGCAAGTGTGACGATGCTCGTTTTAAACTGTTAATATCTTTACTTACATTTTATATAAAAGTTTGATATTCCTAAATGTACTCATTAATATCAATCAAAGTAGGTCTTATGTGACTCTATTTTATTTTATATATATTCGAAATTATAAAAAGCGAATGATGACAAATGACCGAGACATTGGGAGTATTTTTTGTTGTTGCGGAACTTATTATGATGATGATGATTATAACGGTGTGTGTGCGTTTGTGTTTGTGTGCAGTTTCTGTGGAGAAGGTTGTGCAGATTGTTTATCAGCCTCAAGCGGTTTTTCGAGTTCGTCCTGTTACTCGTTGTTCCTCTACAATTGCCGGTAATTTAACAATAAAAAATCTCTCATATAAGACCGTTGTACGAGATATCTTTGACTTTAGCGTGACCTTATTATAATTATTGTGAACATAATTGAGAATCACTCTTTCACGAATTACGATTAATATTACTCCGTATTATTTTATACGGACTACATTACAGTCTAATTATCTTGTATGTGAAAGTATTGTTTAATTTAATGTCCAACAGTTTAATTATCTTCGCTTCTACGGAGTATTATTGTTTATGATATACGAGCGTTTTCTGTAGTCTAATTTGAATATTTGATGGTTGGATTCGTAGTGGTTATGATTTCTGCAGTCTTATTCTATCTTGTTTCTGAAATCTTATGTGTAAATGTGTAAGCAATGTTGCTCTCACACACAGTTACGAGTATCTGATACGACTGCTTCGCCAAGTGTCAGTCTCGACTATGAGCATTCTTCAGGATTTTAGGTCGAGACTCGAGACAAGTTCAGTTGAAAGGAGAATTTGTTGATTATGCTCTTGAAAACTAGTCTGATTGCAGAGTCATTTATGATAAAATATTTCCCCGATTATTGAAAAAAAAAAAAATACGAAGTAATAAACTTGGTGAGTGAGATAACAAGTGAATTAATGTGAATAAGTGATGCTGCTTCTGATTGTGGTCGTGATTATTGGCATGCAGGTCACAAAGAAGCTGTGCTTTGCGTTGCATTTAGTCCCGATGGCAAACATTTAGCCACTGGTTCAGGCGACACGACTGTCAGGATGTGGGACCTAAATACCCAGACGCCATTGTTCACGTGTATAGGTGGGTTAGGTTCTTCGACTGTTGTCGAAATTGAGTGCACCTTCCATCGTCAATGCCTGCTTAGTTAAAACTGTTAGGCATTAACTGTTTCTTTGCATCAGGGGATCTCTGTTCAAGTCCTGTAATCCTCTATTTGTCAAATTTGTGATCTGTATAGTTTCCGCCTTCTATCGTTTGATAAATAAGACCTTTCCTTATGTTGTATAGGACATAAAGATTGGGTTCTTTCCGTTGCATGGTCTCCTGATTCGAAGTATCTTATCAGTGGAAGCAAGGCAGGAGAAATTCTTTGCTGGGATCCTCAAACTGGAAAGCCCTTAGGCAAACCACTTATGGTAATTTTTTTAAAGTCGGTAATGTATTTCGTACATTTTAGTTACAAAATCTCGCGGTCTGTTTTGGTTGCAGCGTAAACGTTTCATGCGGTATGGACACAAAAAATTGTGATACAAACTCCTTATCTGCCATTGTCCAGAAACTTTGAGGCAATTGGTTATGTTGAGTCGTTGAGACTTCATTAAATTCTTTTTCCAGGGGCACAAAAAATGGATCAACGAGATATCTTGTGAACCTCTTCACCTTCAAGCTCCAAGTCGCCGGTTTGTAAGTGCTAGCAAAGATGGCGATGCTCGCATATGGGATGAGACGCTTAAGAGATGTGTAATGAGCCTGAGCGGGCATACAAAGTCAGTTGCGTGTGTAAAATGGGGTGGAGATGGAGTAATATACACCGGGTATGTTGCCATTTAATGTATGAGATATTATTTTTCTGTTTCCTTATGCAGATGTGAGTGGACATACTTACACTCAAACGGGATGCCATTACATGTGGCCATGTGGGTACATTTCTTTGGCGGGTGGGGTGAATTACTTGTGTCTGCCTAGCTTAAGCTATATATTTTACTTCACAAAAAAAGTGCTCCAGTTTCTCACTGCTCTGGCTGCTGTTCCTTCAGTTTGTCTTCAGTTTTGGTTGAAATAGCTACATGGTGCATCTCTTGCTTGGTTTCACTATCATCTCGATCGCTCGGAGTCAATCAGTCTTCTTTAACCTTCATTGTCAAACAATCGTTGTGATTGTTCTAGCAAAACATTCATCTGTGCATTTCTTTTTAAATTTTATTATTCACCAATGGCTCTTGTTCTGTTTTTAGTACGAAAAGGTCATGTCATCTTTTACTTTCTAGGCAATTGATAGCATAAGATGGCGTGTTTTTTTTAATCTTTCAGTCTTTCTCTTATATATGTACCTTATCTTAACAGCTCTCAAGATTGTACGATAAAGGTTTAGGACACAAAGGAAGGGAAGTTAATTTGTGAGTTGAAGGTATGATCTTTTGGTGGATTCTGGGTATTCTGTAAGTTGTGGGGACTCTGCATGATTATCTTTTGGCACAGGGTTCACTCTTCGTTTCGCCTTTTTTTGCTTGATGTTTTGAAACTTGACCAAATATGCACTATGTTTACCAGCAACTCTTGTATTAGTTTGTTTTTATGCAGTTTGCTCTTAGCTTTAGTGTTTTTATGAGAGATTGTTTAGGAATTTGAGCAGCAAGTAGTAGCTGTTCATGTTATAATTTGACAATTAAGCGTCTAGAAATTAAAGCAAAGGATTAAGACTGCATTTCACAATTGTTGTTGGCTGTCGCATCCAGTGGACAAGTTCCGGGGTTGTCGTCTACAACTGATCAGTGATCACCTTGCGTATGCTGATAGATGTCCTGACTAGTTTAACCGGTTAACTTTTTTAGGGTTATTGATGAGGATTCTTTATTTTTATAGTCTTTTCCTGTATCGGATCATCTGCATATTGTATCCAATTTACTACGACCAAGCTAGAAGCGTCACATGCGACATAGTTGTTTTGTAAAAAGTTTCATGTTTTGCTCTAAAATGAAGCTTCAAAGTGTAGTTTCATTTCCAAACGGCTGTCTATTCTTGAGTGCAAAGTACTAACAGAGAGAATGGTGAGTAGAATCAGAGCTTGGGGTAGCAAAAAATTGTCCTACACAAGCAGATTGGTGTTGGTTAATTCTGTGCTGTCTTCTATGTATACATACTGGGCTAGTGTTTTTGTCCTGCCTAAGAGGGTCATACATTCTGTTGAAGCTATTTGTAGGAATTATCTATGGACAGGGGCTGAGTCATATTCTAAATCTCCTTATGTGGCTTGGGACAAAGTGTGTACACCTAAAGAAGTTGGGGGGTTAGGTATTAGGAACCTTGAGCTGTGGAATGTGGCTTCCATTGGGAAGTTTGTCTGGTGGTTAGCCTCAAAGGCTGACCATTTATGGATTAAGTGGATCAATGCAGTTTACCTCAAAGGCAGGAGCTGGGTCACCTACCAGCCAGGGCCTGATGTAAGCTGGACCTGGAAGAAAATTTGTAAAGCTAAGGACATGCTGGCTGGGGGATACAGGGGAGATAATTGGGTGGCAGAGGCCAAGGGGTACACAATACAATCAGGGTATAAATGGTTGCAAGGGCAGGGACTGAAGGTGCAGTGGAGAAAATTGGTTTGGTGTCGATATAATGTTCCTAAACACAGCTTTATTGGTTGGCTAGCCATCCAAGATAGACTGCCCACCAAGACTAGGCTGCTGCATATGAACGTTTGTCAAGATAACAGATGCTTGCTATGTGGGGAAGATTCTGAGGATGCTCAACATTTATTTTTTGCTTGTAGATACAGTCAGGGGTGCTTATCCTTGATGCATCAATGGTTGGGTTTTGGCCTCCCTGCTCTGTATCAATGGGAGCAGTTGAAGACAAATAGGCAGCTGGTCATGTTGCAGAGGCAGGTAGGCTTTGCAAGCATTATGGGTCTTGTCTACCACATTTGGAGAGTTCGAAATGTATGCAGGGTAGAGTTGAAAGTGGAATGGCCAGTAGTGGTGATCAAAAGGTTGAAATGGGAGCTGAAACAACGTATAGGGATGACAATCCAGAAGATAAATATTGTAAATAGGCAATGGTTAAGGCATAGAGGTTTACTATGAACTAGTTCTAAACGTGATATAGGTCTTTGATATGATCTTGTACAAACAAAAATTTTGAGTTTTGACTTGATTTTAATAGAATTACCGTTACCAAAAAAAAAAAGTGTAGTTTCATTTTCTGTTGGAATCCCGGACATGCATGTCAGAGTGAATTGTCAAAGTAACATAGGTAGTAACTTTTGTGACGTTTTGTTAGTCGTAAGTCTTAGATTGAGCTATACTATCTTTCTTAATTCTATACTCGGGAATTATTTTTGAATTTCCTCACTGCTGACATCTGTTAAATCACAATTTTTAGGTACATGGACATTGGGTCAATTCTCTGGCTCTAAGTACTGATTTTGTCCTTCGTACCGGAGCTTTTGATCACAAGAGATTAGAATATAATTCTTCCGAGGAAATGAAAGAGGTAATTTAGTTTTGTTTCTGTCAGAAAGTTAATTCTTCTTTACGCGTATTTATTAGGCTACATACCTTGTTTTATGAAGGTAGACAGTAATTGTGCGCAAGTTTTACCACTAGTTCTCCGCTGATGTTGGGATTAAAAGAATAGGCAGGGATCTTTGCCCTTCCGTTTTCAGTTCCCGAACGACTTGTATTATTTGTATTTCTACTGATTTCATTTTTCTTTTTGCGACTTCGATAGGCCGCTTCCGATAGATATAACAAAGTCAGAGGGAACGCGCCAGAGAGACTGATTTCGTGCTCCGATGACTTCTCTATCTGTGTATGGGAGCCCAGCGAAACCAAGCACCCTAAATTTAGAATGACAGGCCACCAGCAGGTCGGGATTTTGTTTTAGAATTTCTTTTTCTAAAACAACTTGCTGACGAGTTTGATTTCAGTTTATTATTCCTCCCAAAACTAAATTATTACTCCATCTAGGGAGGATAACTGATCAACTTGATGATTGATATTTCTCGACGTTTGCTTCCTCAGCTTGTGATCCATGTTGTGGTTTCCCCCGACGGGAGACTATCGGCTAGTGATTCATTTGACGAGTCAGTCAGATTGTGGAACAATAGTATGGGAAAATTTGTTACAGTGTTCCGAGCCTCCGAGGTCATGTTGTCATTTTTTGTTATCTGAATACATGTGGGATCAAGAAATGTTGACGTTTTTTGGTGTGGTCTTTAAATGCAGCTGGTCACCAGATAGTCGATTTCTATTGAGCGCAAGCAGGGACTCGACTGTAAAGGTTAGAATTTAAAATTTTTCGTTTCAATCTCGGTTTCTTCAAATCTTAATGATATGATTTACGAGGTGCTTTCTTTACTAGGTATGGGATATCAGGACGATGAAACTCCTGCATGACATGCCAGGCATCGACGAGGTACAAATTTCGTTTCAATTAACTTGTTTCTCCAAATGCTTGTTTTCGGAAAACTAGTTGCTCCAACTCTTCCATACTCGTGCAGGTCCTTGCTGTCGACTGGAGTCCACACGGCGGAGTGGTCGTATCTGGTGGCAAGGATGGGAAACTCAAATTTTATGTGTGGTAGCTTTTGCTTACTTTTGATTCGGGCAGGGTTCATGCGTGATCACCTTGACGCACCTCTAAAATTACGATATTACAGAGTATATCATTTTCAAATATTTATTGGGAAATATAGAAAATATGTTTGTACAAATCACGGGATTTCCTTGTTTTTTGGTGGAAAATATGTTTCGATTTTCTTGTTTTTTGGTGGAAAATATGTTTTTGTGAAATCAAAAAGTTAAGTCTTCATTTGATTTTGATATGAGTATGACAAAATAAAACTGAGGCCGATTGTCTTTATAATTTTATCGTTTATATTTGCATGCGACGTGTGTCTGTGATACTTTGTTGTATGTATACGATTGTCAGTAATTAAACATCGTATGTACTTTTGTAGAAAAATGTAATTACTTGTATACCTTATGAAAACACCGTAAAAAAATGATTTAGGCTCTATTCTTTAGAACTGAATGGAGTTGGATTGAACTAAATTGAATGAAGTTTTACTAAATTGAATTGATATATCTGAAATGAACCGAATGAAGTTGAAATTAATGGAATTGAATTGAGTGAACTGCATTGATCAAAATTGAATTGTAAATTCGTAATTACGTCGAAACGAATGTAGCGTTAGTAAAAGAAATGAATGAGAAAAGAAAGTACTCGTATTATTCAACGAATAGTACTTGTATATACCTTATAAAAACAGAGTACGTGATGATACGGCTCCACAAGTTTTTACGTCTAAAATCTCAAGTTTAATAATATTAAAACTCATAAACGAGTTAGTATGAACGGAAGAAATCATGGATCAGTTGGATACAAATTTGGGCGAATTCAGACTAATCCAAATTTATTGACGTCCTTAGACAACCAAACTTCCAAAAATAAAACCGTCTGACATGAAAATTTATGTCCTTCAATAATCAAATAATAATCAAAATCAATATTATTAGGATAGGCACTCGTTAGAAAAACCGTTTGATATTAGTTATCCAACTTTGACAAAGGGTCCTCCGATCACACTTGCACTACCACTCCACGCGGCATCTCCTCATTGGTTCAACTGACGTGGAATTACGCGTCACATCTCTTAAACCTCTCTTCATATAAATACTCTACTGCAATAATAAAAAGAAAAAATAAAATAAATTTGGTCAAATTTTTTTCATTTCACTTTAATTTTTCTCTCAAATTTTTTCTCACATCACACAAATCTTCGATCACATTATATAATTCAGGTATACTTTCAAATTTTAATATTATTTGCATTATTTAATTTCGATTTAAATTTAATTCACTGATGTTTTTTTTGTTAGCTTAAATTGATCTGAAAAATTAGGTTTTAATTTCTTAGATCTGATGAATTTTTCGTTGAATTTTGTTTTGATTTGCTCAATTTTTTTATTATTTAATTGCGATTTAGGTTTTTTTATTCTTTTTCTGATTCACATAAAATCGAAGTTTTGGTGTCGATTGATAAATTAATTGATTGATTGATTGATTTAGGTCACTGATTGAATCGTTGATTCGTGTTTTCGATTCGATTTCTGATTTATAATTCATAAAGAGATTACTAAATGATAGCGTTTCATTCAATTGTATACGTTTTAATTCTTTTGTAAGGAATATTTTAAACAAACGTATACCATTGGTTGGAACGGAGGAAGTATCAATCACACGTAAATGTAATTTAATGTTGTAGTAGAAGACGCTTAATCGAAGCGATCTTAGCCTAGTGATTAAGACGGAGATTTTGTTGACGATCGATCACAATGTAGAAGCTCAATGGTTATGCAATCGACTCCCTCACCCTAATTAGTAGATTGTGTAATACTTCCTCCGTTCCATCTAATTGTATACGTTTCTCAAAATACTCGGAATGTATATAATTGGTGAATTGGATGGAACAGAGGAAGTATATTATGATCGCTACGTTTATATGAATTATAGGATCCATAGCCTTAACTTTGATTGATTCTGTCTGTTCTGTCCAATTCACTGCATTTGACCAAACATGTGAGGGGAATTTCGGTCAAATGCAGTGAAATGGACCGAATGGAGGGAGTACGTTGTTAATGTTTTGCTCGACCATCTCATTTTCGCTTGTTTGATTAAATGATTAACAAATGATTAATGTCAGTCGAATGTCCCGAATTTGTGCTAATGACAATGTTGTGTTTTCTATGCACGAATGTTATACCCTTAAACCTTGATGTATGGCAATATGGCATTGTTCCATAATTTGTTGTTTTCATACTTGATTATGACGGTGCTTAAATCACGTCTTCAGCTCTTTACTGTATCGTAAGTTCTGATTTGTAAATTCAAGGTTGATGTTATTGACATGTGTTATAGTGGTTAAATTTGGTGATCAAACCATTGATTTCATGTGCTATTGCGGTTAAATTTGGTAGTCGAATCTTTGACAGTATATGGCATTGTAAAATACCCCTAACAATTTGGTTTTCTGTGTGTACAGATATGGCCGGAACAGCTCCACCAAGAGGAAGTGCAGCAGCCGCTGCTAGTCTACGCAGGAGGAGGACCGCAAGTGGAGGTGCAGCAGGAGGTGCATCAGGGACAATGCTCCAGTTCTACACAGACGACGCCCCTGGATTGAAGATATCTCCTAATGTTGTCCTTATGATGAGCATCGGGTTTATCGCCTTTGTTGCCTTGCTTCATGTTGTCGGCAAGCTGTGGTTGGTCCAGAAGAACTAAAGAACTCGTCTTTGAAGTCATAGAGAAGTTCTGTAGTTTATGTTCTGAATTTCGTCGGTTTTGTACTCTGTAGAATGGAATTAACTGAGATGTGGAATAGTCCTATTACTACTACCATGGTGAATCTAACTATCTAAGTCAGTTGTTCACGACGGTTTAGCAATGCCAAGCATTTTCTTTCGGTTCTATATTCTCGTGCCTCCTGTGAATGCTGTGATCTATCAATGCAATATGCTATCGCATTAGACCTGGTGGCCAATGTAACGGGCCGGCTCGGCATGAACTTCCAATCGGGACTGTGAGAAGAAGGCTTGTCGACCTGCCAACTGGTCTGGCTTGCCCGGACCAAAGTAAAAACTTTGAAAATAACCCTCATGACCTGCCAAGGTTTGGCTCATGTCCAGTCTAAGGCTTGGCCTGGCTTAGAAGTTAGAACCGCCTCCCGAGTGGGTCAGTTTTGGGTTGAGTCAATCATGTCCCGCCCAACTTAGTGCCGCTTCCCAAGCCTCTGACAATAAGAACCTCGAAAAAAAAGGAGGATGTTATGTATTACATCGATCTTGACCCTTATGAGTAAAGTCCGTGGTATTCAACATTCCACCGAGACATGGTATCATGACGAGGCTGACAACTTTATTAAGTTCTTATGGTTATCACAACCATATTTCTTTTTTTTTTTGGTTGTATAAGACGACACAAAGATAATAAATTTTAACGAGAATTGAACTCAGGTTATGAATACTACCTCTTATAACTTTTCAAACTAAACAATTAAACATTCCACCAAGACATGGTATTGTGACCGCTTTATAAAAGTTCTTACGGTTATCACGGCCATATCTTAAGGTGTATTTAACCCAATACCCACATCTCACCAAAAAAAAAAAAAAATAAAAATATTTAACCACCACTCCAACAGAAATAACTACCAACTCTCCCACGTAACAAAAAAAAAAAAAAACCACTCACAATTTCCAAACAAACTTCAAAACTTTAACA
>JAUEKU010184796.1:0-10073 GCA_032274805.1 Gypsophila paniculata | reverse complement strand
TTGCCCAAATCGGGAGAATGCGGATCAAGATCTTCAGTTCTTCCACCTGGGTTACAGTGCACAGTCTCCAAGGATCGCACAATTTCCCACTTTTTATATTGGTTTCTGATAATACAGCTGCTTTATCCAGACACCTGCATCACTAAATTGTTATGCAGTGTCCTGGTATTCAATATAACAGATAGATTTTATTTGTTCAAAGCAAGGCCGAGCATAATTTTTTGTGATGGCAACGATATATGCTTGACTAATTAATTGTTCAAAGAAAGGTTGGAAACCGGTGACCCTGGGTCAAGATGAGCTACAAGGGGCAATACTGTTTCAGATGGGTTTAGACGGTTTTACACTTTGGTCATGGACTCCATCCCCAAATGTCCTTATCAACTGAAGATGGTTACTTACACATATTCAGAAACCAGAACCAGAGAGGAAAGGACCAAAGGAAAGAGGAAAAGTTTAGTTGTGTCTGCAACTAGTAAATTCACAAGCTGAAAATTGTAACAGATGAGAAAATTACATCATTCCTTGTGTGTGTTCGAGCTTTCGACTTCCTCCGGTTGTTGAATGTTTGTTTCCAGTTTCATATAAGAGACTAATATTATGTGGGAATTCCAACTTGCGTTTGTGGTACGATGCAACTATGACCTGGCAAATTCTTGTTAATGGACTTCCCGCAGGACGCTGAAACCTATAGAGAGGAGTCCCCAAGAAAAAGGAGATGATAGCGACTCCCACGGAAAATGCAGGAATTGCAAAACCTATACCCCATCCAACATTCTCTTGTATCCATATAACCAGGCTACTTGCCAGAAGGGAACCGATAGTGATTGAGAAATAAAACCAATTGAAAAAGGACCCTTTCTTTATTCTCTCGTCAGGGTCCGTATCGTCGAACTGATCAGCACCAAAGGATGAAACACACGGCTTTATCCCTCCAGTTCCCAACGCCATTAGATAAAGTCCCCCAAAAAATATTGCATTTTGTGCTGGAGTAGCTTCAGGGCAAATCGACCCCACACATTCAGCGGGTTTAAGAGCTGGAAATAATGCAGATATACTCAACGTACACATTCCCTGCAGCAAGTAACAACCAATATGCCATGAAGAAAACTTTCTAGTAGCATTTACATCTGGACATAATCACAACCTATATATTCGGGTAAAGGCATACTTTGAGCAATTAAACCTCATTTAAAAACCAATGACGAGATAGAGAAGGTCAAAGATGGCATTGTAATAAAAAAAATACCAACATGAGAGACTTAGACTTAAAGTATTAAGCCAAGGAGAGTTTTGTCAACAACAACAACAACATTACCCTAGTTTCTCAAGGTTCTCAAGGACTCCTGCAACTAGCGAGATAATTGGGGTGAGATGCACGCCTTATCCATGTGCTAACATAGAGAGACTATTTCCACATGATCCAAAATGAAAGTTGCGCCAAACATCGCATCAAGTGACCTATACTGCAGTAACTTCACTTTATAAAAAGAGCTAAAAGCACTTAGTGGAGCCAATTTACTTTATTCCATCAAAAGTTCTTCCAAACAAGAAGATAAAATACTTTTCAAAGACGTTATTCATGACTGCGTAAAAAATCAACCAAAAATAATCAGCAATGCCAGAAAGGAGAGAAAAAAATCACGGAGAATTTACCATGAAGTAAAACCCAGAGAAGACAGCGATTGTCCAATATCTTCCCCAGTATGCATCAGCTAAGTAAGCCCCAATAAGAGGTGTAAGGTAACATGTACCCGCCCACGCGTTAACATTCCTAGCCGCAGAAACATTGCCTTCATGCAATTTGGTGGTGAGGTAATTGACAAGATTTTTTGCAATGCTATAATAGGCAAGACGCTCACAGCACTCGTTGCCTGTAAAGTGTAAAGTGAGTCCGGGGTGAGAAGGTTTATGACTCAAAACTATTAAATACGGAGTAATGACGATAAAATGGTAAGGTATTAAACTGGCGTTTTCATACCAAGAATGAAGGGGCAGGCTCTCCAGTTTCCAGTTTTGCTCTTCAGAACAGGCTGTCCATGGTAATTAGTAGAGCCATCTCCAGCATAAAGTTCGCTATCTCCCCTCTAACAAAACGAACATAAATTCAGTAAATAGCATTATAAACTTAAATTAGATTCGGTGCAGAATGATTTACGGAGTACTTTTACAGGAGCATTCATGGATGGAATAAGCATTTATCACCATAGGCTCATCAAAATCAACCTCTCCTTAGCAAAGTGGAAAGCTATGTCGATCTAAACTAAATCCAAAAATGTGACATAATCTAGTAACACGAGTACACGACATGAGCTCGACCCAAAAATAATGGGTTTCAATCCAGAATGCACGAGTAATTTCAATAAACATCAGAGCTACATGATTAATATTATAGTTTGTGTAAAAATGATTCCAACACTTCATGCCTGTGAAATACGCCTTAGACGAAACAATGACTACTTCACTTGGTCCGTAAATGATAACAACAATGATAATGAACGACTAACTCCATCATCCAAACACCATCAGATCAGTTTCGAATCCTTTCATTATGCCGCAATCAAGGCCTAAATCGGCGTATCACTTTTTCTCTATTAAAATTGATCTGTTTTCTCTTTTGGTCCGTGTGGTGTTCACAGTCCCAAGCGCGAATCAACGAGAAAAGTGTCTTATGTTTGCAAACGATCGTAAAAACACACACACACATATGAGATGAAACAGAATTCAGACAAATTTGAAGCATTGTTTTGTCCGTCTCATGATTCTCCACGATAATTCATTTTAGCCGACCCAAAACCATTCGCAATGAAGGCTTACTGGTCGTTATTGTCGCTCTTTTTCAAAAATTAAAAGTAGACATAAGCAAAGCCTACATCCAAGAATTCATTATTCATCATATTAAACTTATAGTGTATAATATTTTTTTCTTCTTGAAACTATTAAACTTATGATCTTGAACAAAAGCACGAAACTCCTTCGATGCAGTTCATTAGCCTCATTTGACTTTTCTTTTCAATTGACTAAAGACGTCATAGTCTAGTCTAGCGGTTAAGACGTAAATTCACTACAGTGTAAACAAATTCCAAGCAACTACTCATGTAACAACCATCAATGTGAGAGGTGTTACGGTAAGCTTTATGTGAGACCGTCTCACCAAAGTATTTGTGAATTCCAAGTATGCAACAGATATTAACCAGATGTTCAGATACATTGCTCGAAAGATCTGGAGAAGTTCTCCTGTACAACCGTCACGTAAGTTGTGAGCAAAAAGTGATCACTTTCATACTTATCGTAACTATTATAAAAATTTATTGTGACAATTTTACGGGTTTTGAAATGGACACAATAAAAGTTAGAATGGTCACGACAAGTATTAGACTCGTATGCAACTATAATCACAAGAAACAAGAAGGTTTTCTAATTACAAAATCTTTACTAATATTTCATTCTTGGAACGTTTTAACGCGTCCTCGCTGAACACATATTAAAATAACCGAAAATAATATCGTTAATAACAAAGCAACAAATAAAAAAAAAAAAAAAAAAAGAGAAAAGAAATAACCTGTAGTAGAGCATCTTCCAAGTGCAACAGCTGATCATCTCCAGTATCCATTTTTTATGTAACACGTTAAAATTTATTTTAAATAATAAATAGGTCGTATACGACTGTTTAATATTCCCTCCGTCCCGACGAATACGTTACTATTTTTATTTTAGGGTGTATCAAATACGTTATTATTTTCATTTTTGATAAGTTTTTTGTATGTAAAAAGTGATTTGCAAGTGGATTGAATAATCATATTTTATTGTTGTATTAGACAACCACTTGCATTCCCTTAATAATTGGATAAAAAATAATAGTAATGTATTGACTGAGACGGAGGGAGTAATAAATAGGTCATATACGACCGTCTCACGGGAGAAATGTTATTTTAATTCAATAAGAATACTATACAACTAGTTGTAGTACAACTGATTTCATTTTTTTGAGTAATGTTATAAAATTTATGAGAATTACGATAAATTTTCTGAGCTATGTATATAAGTTTTTACAAAATACTCAAAAATATTATTAAAATACTCAATAAATTAAAGATGATGATTGTACCGCCGGTTGTATAATTTTTTTTCATTCTAATTAGATGGTTGGCTTTGGTTCACTATTTGGCTACTTTATAATTTCTGACAGTTATTTTAGTCAACATTCCAAAAACGTGTGCTTGATTTTTCTATCTTTCATTAATAAAAAAAAAGTCATAATTAACGTTAAACGAATTAGAAAAATATATATACTCGTAAATGATTACAAATAATTTGATATCATAATAAATACTCGTAATTGTAAGACAATTTCATATAAGAATTAGTATCCATCAAAAGTCGGGTTTATATGTTAGTTCTTTTGTCTATTTCAATTAGACTTGGCACTGGTAGTTTGGGTCAGGGCATGGTCGAGTTAATATAGGTCGAATTAATTTGAATTAGTTTATGATTTTTGATGTGGGTCGAGATTAAGAAGATTTCGACGTTAGTTTATTTTTTGGATCTTTTGTTATTGATATTTTTTGGCTGCCGGTGATCATTAAATTGGGTCATTTTCATATTAATAATGGTGGGGCCCATATATTTGATACCAAAATAACTTTGTTTGAGTTATTTGGATCGCGTCAATTTTCGATAGGTTCAGTTTAGATCAGACTATTTCGAGTCAGGACAAATTTGAATTTTGTGAAGTTTGAGTCAATAAGGTCGATTTGAATTTTATACACTAACAAGTAACAACGACATTATGATATTTTAAAGAGCTCTTTAGCCTAATGGGATAAAATTGAATATACGCAATATTGCCTAATATTCATCTAAAAAATTCAAATAACCTAAAATGAAAATCGATTTGATCATTATGGAAAGAGATAATTTTTATGTTACCCCTGAACTTTGCAACTTTTTCCAAAATACCTTTTTGTTATATAAAAAGTCTATGACCGATTAAAACTCGTGATTACGAGTTCCGAATACGACAATTCTTTTTTTTCATATCGAAAATCTTGTCAAGATCTACGATTTTAAAAAAAGAATTTTCGTATTCGGAACTCGTAATCACGAATTTTGATCGGTCAAAGTTTTTTTCACCGAACGAATTTTGACTGGCCATATCTTTTGGCCACGAGTTCCGAATACGGATTTTTTTTTTTCAAATCGAAGATTTGGTCAGGATATATGATTTTAAAAAAAAAAAGAATTGTTGTATTCGGAACTCGTAATCACGAGTTTTGATAGGTCAAAGACTTTTATAAAAAAAAAATAAGGATATTTTGGACAAAAATGCAAATCTCAGAGATACCGTTGAAATTATTCCTTACGAAAAAAGGGTTACATAAGAGAATTTGATACGTACTACTCCTTACATAAAACTACAATAAGTTGTATAACTGTATAAGGTAGATATAAATTGGACACCTCTGTTTTATTTTAGTCCGTACTTCATTTTTACTTCCATCAGATATTATGATTCCTTCTTAAAACCCTCAAGGTACAACGTAACCTGCAAAATGACGATGATAATTGATGATATGTTAGGCCCTTTATAAAAAGAATGATAAATTTTCGAGTTGATATTTTGATTTTCAATTCAAATGAATTACGATTATAAACCTTAAACAATTGTATCCTAAAATCATGAAGTCTATGCTCTAAATCGTTCATTTTGCTATAATAAAAGATATTTTTAGTTTTCATTATATCAGTTTTGTTTTTTATATTAGATTATGTATTTGCATAAACTAATTGTTGAGGCTCATTAATGGTTCTTATGTCAATACACCCATTACACGCCACCTAAGAGTCATATAACATCTGAAACCCCTTCAGAACCATCTCAATTAAAAGATTAAACCGATAGTTGATGTCAAGTAATGATTCTTAAGTCAATATACCCTAAAACAAAATTAAATTTCTCTTTTCAGCAAAAAACAATCATATATTCTAGTTGAATATAAGGTATATACAAAATATATTTTAAGAGATCCTTACGTCCACACTTTTTTCCAATAGGCCGGTTTGGAATGTTACACCGTTTAGGAATGGTGATGGCAATGCCGGGCTTAAGTCCAGCTTGGCTAGCCAAAGGAGAGAGTATAACACCTAGGGGCGGTCTTAATTAAGGCCGCGACCTTGGAACAACAAGGTCGCGTAACTTTAGCCTTTAAGTTCCCTGCCGCCCCTAGGCAAGGGCTCATGCTAGCCGCTGCCATCGGAATAGGCGTCTTTCCACACTCGCCCACGGCCTCACCGTGTTTCACCCATTCATTTGATAATGCCACTAGACATGCTAGTACCATAACAATATGTATAGGTCTCATCATCATTTAGTAGTAGTAGTTGTTGTTTTGTCTTACATTTTGCATGAGTAGGTTATATAAGATTTGTAAAGCGGGGCAAAAATTTTATGTGAGATTCTTTTGGGGTTAGACGGATATTTAGTGCATAAAACGTGATCATTTTAATGTTAATACTTTTTAGAGGCTTACTACTGGTCACATTTAATCATTGTAAACTATTAAATGGTCATATTTTATGTACTAAAATCCGTTTGATACGTCAAACCGTCTAACGCAACACTTATATGTAAAGTGGAATTAATAGAGTGTTGATTTGTGAGTGGAAATGAAAGGGTATACACAAAATTTAGTGGGGTGGTTGCAGTGTTATACGTGTAGAGCTTTATTAGTGTTACTTTTTGAATTTTGATTATGGTAATAATGAATTTATGATCCATGTTCTTAAACATCATCATGTTGATGATACTTAATGTGTAATACTCTGATTATGCATTGAAATTCAATTCCAATATTCCATCAACAAGGTTGGTGAGTTGTGGCTTAGATATGACAAATGGATAATTTGAATTAAGTATCGACGGGTTGTTTTGGGTCGAGTGATATTCGGATATATTTGAATTGGGATCAAAGTTAGTCAGGTCAGGTCATTTCGATTTGGGTGTGTTTTGGGTTAGTTCTCATCATGTTATTTATGGATAATAGTCAATTAGAAAACTACGAGTAGAATCGGATTAGATTGTTGAATACAGGTCTTAGCTCTGTTCATCTAGACTTAGCCGGCTATACCCGAACAATTTGAAAGCCCGTGCATTCCACAACCGAATGACCGATTGATGATTGAAAGACAAAAAAAAATTAATAATATAGAACCATGTTTAAATTTCACATTGACAGAAATCCTTATAAAAAGAGAATATTAAACTTTATTTATATGACATAATTCATCCAAAAGATGTCATAGGTTGACTCTACTCGAGAGTCAATTTAATTTGTACTCTTTTGGCCCAATTACATCCATGAATGTACATGTCTGTCAAAGGTTGCCACGAATCGAACCTAAATAACCCACCCGTCTCCAATTTTATCTAAGCCCAAATATCGGCCTTTGATCTCGAAACACCAAGTATCGTGCTCGTTCGATCAAAAGGTAATACAGTAGACTTGTCAAATTGGTCGGGTGGGTTAGGTTTATGCTTCGTAGAGCATACCGACTTCCAAACGCTGTGGAAGGGGCACGCCTAGAGCAGGCAACGAAGACCTGCAGTTGCTGTGCATAACTTCATAGAATGCCAGCATAGTTTTGTCAAACCAACTGGAATTTGGACTGATATGAAACCTCGTCTTCCCTCGAACATGAACATGACCAGCGTTCTTGGCTTCCTCCAATTCTGAAAGCTCTTCTTGACCCGAGGATTCTCTCAAATGCACTTCCAAACAATCGTAAACTTTATCCACAAAGTTCACGCCTTCAAGATTCAGAGAGTCTGCGTATCCATATTGGAGTGTACATCCGTAAATTCCCTTAATTCCGAGCTTGGTAACAAGTACTCTCTCATTAGGGGCAACTCGAGGGACTAATAAATATCGAAGGGTCATGAAGATTGCGACCTTTTGTAAGGATTTTGTGTTGTTTAGGTAATGACCAAGGACAGGTGTAAACCCGTCTTGAGTGTTGGTGTAGAAGAAACAGATTCCGGGAACTCTGTGGACGACAGGGTCCGATAACAGGAGTTGTAGTCGGTCAATATCAATCTTGTGGTTCAACTCATAATCCATTTTCCTCTGCCTTCCATAGAACCATCCGAACATGATGAACGCAAGGACGAAAGAAATGATGAACGGAATCCATCCACCCTCTAAGAGTTTTGTTAATACACTACTAACGTAAATGCCTTCCACTGTGAAGAATGTGGAGAAGAACAGAAATACTAGAATCGGTGAAGTTCTCCAAATAATGATCATGACTAAACAAAGAAGTATTGTCGTAATAAGCATAACCATGCTGACCACAACACCTGCCAACAATAGTTAAGTAGTTAATACAAGCACGAAATGAAGCTGGCAAATGAACGGTCATTACAGTAACAAGACTATTACGGTGCCTCAAAGGCTCCTGAGTCCTGCCAATGGCGCAGTATGGGGTCAGGTTTAAGCAGCCCAATGTTAAAAACACAGATGCTGTTTTTCGTTTTGTGAACTGTCTCATCATTCTGTAATATGATGGAAATCAAATTCACTCACTGCCTCATCAAAGAAAAATACGCTCGATACTAAGGCAAAGTAGATGGCTAATAAATTTACCAAAAGCATTTCCAATGTCTTTCCCGTCTCCAAAAATGAGGATGACAGTAACGCAAAGAACCATGAGGATATTATTGATTTCTGGGGAGTAGACCTCGCCTTCCTTACTTGAGGAAGTGTGAACCACCTTAACCCGGGGAAAGTAATCCAGCATCACAGATTGCTTGATCAGAGAAAATGTCGCAGATATCAGTGATTGACTGGCAACTACAGCTGCGAGTGTGGCAATGACAAACATAGGCCAATAAATTTTAGCTGGAATGAATTTATAGAACCCGTCATTGTGATCGTTCGGGTGTTTGATAAGATAGGCCGTTTGCCCCGCGTAAGTTAGAACCAGGGACGGATATATGGTGAACATAAACGCAAGCTGCAAGGAAACAGAACCATCACATTTACATAATTACAGATGACAGGAACATAGAAGCTTGAATCCAACTTCTAAACCACAACAATATCACGGTGCCCTTCACTATCTTATGAGTATGGTCGGAGATCTCAAGTGCACAAGTCTAAGTTAGATTACACACTTCACTCGGTGTGTGTCGTCTGTCGACAAGAAATAACTGTTAGATACGTCTTACGAGGCCAAAAACACGTTTTTCCCATTTCTTTATGCATTCCATCTCAGGTTACCTAAAGTCCTAAACCATTTTTTTAACGTTTCCCTTTTAGGTAAGTTTAGGGCAATACAATAATAAGTCTTGTGGTACGAAGCCAATACCCAAGACCCCATTCCCCAACGCTGAAAAAACCCATGCCCCCTATCCTTATAGAGGGGTAGCTGGGATAAGGGTAGATTGCAATTCTAACCGACACTTACATTTATTCGATTTTAAAACGATCAAACGTAAGGAAATGAAATACGGAGTATAAAATAGCCATTTCCGACACCTCCAGCAAAGTCTGAGTAATATAGGAGCTAATTTATTTCATCAATGAAAAAGATCGTCATTACCTGTATTGAACTTCGATTGAAATGACCAAGATCAGCAAACAATGCTTCAGAACCTACAACCCCAAAAGCCCACTTTCATCGTCTACATAATAAGAAATTAACTGTCTTCCGGAAGACCAAATTATGAAACCACCGATAGCAATGACAAAGTACAGCATGAAACGACTCACAAATTTGTGGCAATATCAGACAGTAGACTCACCAGTAATACAAAGAACCGTGCCTCCAAGGGACAGCCAACCGATCTTACCATTTCGAAGGAAGAACATGACTATGTGGTGTGGAGATAACGCCTTGAAAATGCCAGGATAGTGCTTAATGATGCTGTATATCCCGACCATAGGCGTAGTCAAGGTCCACATTCCCATGATGGGAGAGAAAAGGAAGCTCACTCGTGAAGTACCATATTTTTGTAGGAGAAACAGGAATATCAGAATTACGGCTGACAGAGCTTCAACCATCGCTGCAACAAG
>JAUEKU010184765.1:0-10076 GCA_032274805.1 Gypsophila paniculata | reverse complement strand
GGTCGCTCTGAACGGATATGGGTAGGATCACTTTCGGTCGGGTTATATTCGGTTATGCTTGAATTCGAGCCAAATTGGATCAGGTTTCACTTTGTTTCGCCGTTTCGGCCTTTGGGGGACTAATTGATTAAAAGCCTATAATATACGGGTCAGATTGGATTGTGTCAGGTTAATTCGAATTTTAGTTCGTATTCGGGTTCAACTGTTTGGACATGGTCAAATAAATTTAGATCGTATTCTTCAGGTCAAATTAGTATTGAGAGTTGTGGCCAAGCATGTACAATATCACTAGTTCACTACCACATTTATTACGTAGTTGACATTGAAGAGGGTGTGTCAAATGGAGTAGTCTTTCTATCAACTCAGTTTGAATCAAATACGTTACCTATTTCACTTGATTATTTTATAGAGATTTCGTTTGAGAACCCAATCTAGATCGTTAAAAGAAAAATGGAAAGTAATGAAGCAGGGAGAATGAAAAGGATTCAAATTGATGTTTTACCTATTACAACATTTGAAATTACATCGCAAAATTTTCATCTTATTACATGCAATTCCGTTTTGTTTTTCTATAAATCCAAACATACAGCCGAATGGGGGATTTATGCATTATTCACTATTCAAGTTTATCTGTTGTCATGTTTTGGTGTACAACGGTATAATATCTTTTACTATTCTCAATTATCAACTTAAATTTGTTGTCGAGACCAATCAATGTTTTAATACCTCAATCAATACGTCTCTCTTGAGTTTTTGGTGGATATTATATTAAAATTGTCTCTACCAAAACTTAAAACCGATGATACATATCCAACCAATACTTTTAATACCTTAATAGCAATGCCAATCTCTTTTTAAAAGTTTCAACTAAGTTCATAATCCTTAAGGATGTGAGAATACGTCTAAGAAATTCGTCCATCTTTCATTGTCGAGTAGGACGATTGTCTCCGCTAACTTCTCTCGCTCCACCAATATAACACATGGTCCAATAATACCGTGATGAAAGGTGAAAGTGGGAAAAGGAGAGCAAATGGTTACATGCAATGCGCACTACCTTATATGGGCCGCTCAATTGGGCTGGATTAGAAGGATATTCTACTTTCAAACTTGGACCATTGGATGCCAATATTTGTTACATCAAACTCATCACAAGTCCAACACTACAATATTTGTGAATAACACAATCCTTGTATACATTGGCCCTTTTCATTATTTCCTATTTCTTCGGTCTCGTTCAATTGTAATCTATTTAACTTTTGATATGAGAGAAATTCTAATTAAAAATAATGAGTTATGAGTACTTAATTGGAACAAAAGGATTAGTATTTTTTGATGAACACAAATTCTCTTGCGACTAGTTCCCTCGACCTCTTTGATAAGTCAACCTTTGTCCCGTTCAATATCTCATCATATGTTCAATCTACTTATCTTTCTAACACGTTACTAAATTGATACTTTGATTGTCTTTTTTATTACTCCGAAGTTCAAAAGTTGACTAATACGGAGTATGTAACTATGTAAGAAGCAATACATGAGATAAGATACCATAATAGAACGCAAGATCCTCACTCAATACCATTTTAGGATATTCAATATGAGATTTTAACCAGTCATTAATTTTCAATTTTAACCAGTCATTAATTTTCAATATGATCAACTTAAATAAATTCCGAAATGTGCTTAGATATCGTTTTCTTAATCTTTGTAGTTGATCATATCTATTTCCTAATATCTACCTTCTTGCAAGGCTTATCATTATCTCATATTAATTTGATTACATGAAAATCTACTAATCACATTAAAATAATTTTTCCATGAAACCATCTCATATAAAATAATGTAATAAAGAGATTATACAACCGGTGGTACTACAACATATTTTATGTTTTTTGAGATTTTTTATACTCCCTCCCATTCTTCCTTTTCTTTACCTTTGCTTTTTCACATTTGTCGAGACGCATTTTACACCGTCAATTCTTTAATTTTGTATTGATAAAAATTATAAAAATTTGACATTAATAATGTACTCACAAAGACTAATCAAACAAGATCTCACATGACTATATTTTATCTTATAGATTGTCGAGAATATGAAAGATTCTCTTCAATTGTGAATAGTGTCTAAAACCCAAAGGTAAAGAAACCAAAGAATAGGAGGGAGTAAAGTTTATGAGTTTTTATTCAAAATTGGTGAGTTTTGAATTAAATTTTCTGAGTTGCAATATTCACTCAGAAACTTACAATTTAACTCAGAAACTTTTGTAAACTCAAAAACTATTTACATATGCTCAACAAAACTAGAAATGGTTGTACCATGTTACTATACCACCGATGGTATAATAGTTTTTACGAAAAGAATGCCAATAACAAACAGCTTACAACAAGACAAAGAGTGCTTCTCCTCAAAACCCCACACACAAAAGAAAAAAATAAAAGTCATCTCCAAAGCACATTGATAAGCTTTGCAATAAGCACTTAAATATATAGTTATATCCGATTACCCAACATTACAATCTTACACATTTATCATATATTTTTAATGCTCTCTCAACAACAACTTAATTTTCTAAAAATAAAATTCATCCATAACAATGTTTAACGTTTTAGTTTTGATATAAAAATAAAAAATGAAGAAGTATAAAAACAAATACAGAGTAACTTAATACACAGAAATCATTATAACATGCTTACTTACATTAAATCGGTATAATTCACAAAAATATAAGAGTTAAATATATCATGTATAAATTCTCAAATATCAAACGTTAATAATTAAGTGGGACAGAAGGATTAGTTAAATATAATATTCAACAAGAATGTTATGAGTTAGTGGGACACCACCACAACAAAAAATAAAAACTTATACTTCGTAGCAATGAACACTTTGTTATTCATGACTTTGAACTATTTTTCTTAATAAACATACTCAAACAACAACTTATATAATTATCATAATTATTAATCACAAATTTAAATCATTGACTTTTAATTATTCCTTCAACTAACTAATCATCCTCTTTAAGTTGTTCCTCAAATTTCTTCATCATCATATATATCCATCATAATTCTTCCATTTTCTTATATAACACCAACAAAATTTATAAGGAAAAATTTATTTTTTGAAAGGAAAATAATAATAAATATTAACTTTCCTAGGGTAAAAAGTTAAGAAACTTTTGATCTATTTATTTATATATTTATTTAATTAACTTAATTTAATTAGTGTGGGTGTAAGTAATTGATGGAAGACAAGATAGTACCACAGTTGAACAAAACTGAGTCAGGAAGAGTTGGAAGACTCGAGAGATTCTCTCATTATGTTGGTACTTTCACTTCTTCTGATTCATTCATTTCTTTTTTTCGTCGAAATTCTTCTGTTTTGGTTAGTTTTGAAAATTGTCGTGGTGTTATTGTGTAAGTTAGTACTCCTTCTGTTTCAGTAACTCGTTTTTTTAGATAATTGACGTATCTTTGGATTAGCACTAGGTTGAGGATCGTTGTGTCAATCTCGTAGTAAAATTGGTAAAATGTGTGGCTATTGAGTTACCTTGTACGTAGTATATATAAATTTCAGTGACAAAAATCACTTAGATGATAGACTCATATTCTTGCTTTAATAATGGTTGGTCCAAAATTTTTGTAGCATCTATATTGAAGTAATCATTTTAAAAATATAATATTGTTTACATTTCAAAATTATGAGGGAATTTTGAAAAATTGTAGCTATCGGTTGGAATATTAGTCAAAATCGTATGCTAAAACCAATCGTTTTTCCCTAGTTGATTTTCGTGGATCAACATTTTTTTTACAATGGACACGTTTTATTGGTAAACATATGAGCGAATGATGACAAAATATTTTGCATAAAGTCAATTCAGACTTTTATTTTTAATGTAGACAACATAACTAAGGATAAAAACAATGTTGTAATCCTAAGTACTCCGTATATTGATTACTTTAGCCCTATAATAAGGCGAAAATTTTATGAGTTTTATGATCTCATGATAGAGGAACGATTTAATTGATTTGCGCATGTAGGAACAAACTGGAACTAAAAAAAATGTATTTTTTGACGTGATTTATAATTTTATTATTATATCGTATGTGTAGCGCGACAAATCGGGTTTGAAGACCCGAACGAGTGTCCACAATTGTGCAAGCTAGCAAATGACTACTTGAAGAAAACAGAAGGAAGTGAAAGTAATATTTTCGAGTACTTGGCTAATGAGCCCGATGTCGAGACGCTCTACGTGAAACTGATTCAAGAAATTGATACGTGCATTTTAAGTTACTTTTCTTTTCATTGGAGCCAAACTTCTTCCATGATAAATCTGGTAAACGCGTTAACTCTTATATTTCAATCATTTGTTTAAAGTAAATAAAGATTTCGTATAATTAAGAAATTTTTGGGAAATAATTGGATCAAACTTCAAAGGTAGACTGATGAAATCTAGAATGTAATTTATATATGAAAATTTATGTGACATGTAATTTTATCTGTTTATATATATATTTTTTTTTTGGAACTAAAGGTTTTGAGCAAAGACGATGTCGAAAGAAAAACAATGCTTAAAGACCTTGTGATGGCAGCTACAAGGTTAGCCACATTGTCAATATCTATTCTTCATTTTGTTATTGATACGTAATACTAAGGATCTACTCTTTAATTTGGATGAAAATTGTATGACTTAATCGACCTAAAATAAAATAAGAGTTATAAGATTATTGAAAAAAGTTGAATCGAAATACACCGAACTGAAATTAAATCTAAAATAACCGAACTTAGTTCACAAGATAATGCATCACACGAACGTTGGGGTAGGAACTTGGAAGTCAAGCTACCAACTACGAATAAAATTATACGTGATTACCTAATTAACTAATTAAGTATAATCCGACAAACGTAACAGCCAGCCTAATACAAAATAATGCGTTAGCAAATACGAAGTACATTATTAATTAATCATGCTTTACGATTTTTAATAGATATTCCGTATTAAATTTTAATTATTGTCACGTCAAATGACAAAGATTTTTTTTTATAATTTGCTAATTATTCCATGTCGTTATAAACCACAAATTAATAATACAACTCATGATATTGTCATATTTGATACAAACAACCTTTAATTAGATTATAAGTACGATATTTTACTAGCAGAATAATTTTTCCACAATATAAAATAAAAACTACTCGTACTATAATAATTACTTCGTATAATTTTGTAAAAGCATTGTTCTGATAGTGTTAATTGATCATTTTAGCTAAAAGCGTAAATTGATGGCTTGTCATTTCAATTAATATACCTTCTCGTATTATTAACCTATGAGCCATTGAGCCGTATGATGGACTCGTAAATACTTTGTACAAAAATTCACTTGTGATATACTCCTCGTCCCAATCAATTATTCACGTTTGATATTTGAGGGTTTGTACATTTTATATTTCTGTGGATTATACAAATTTAATATAATGTACATGTAAGTAAACATATTATAGTAGTGACTTCCTGCATTTTTGGAATGGCCTTAGGGTCATTTAGACTCTTACATCGTGTTTAGAAAATATTTCAACTAAAAGTCTAAACAGATGGTTGAGAGTCGTATGTGAAATGAAATGTAGGCAACAAAGATTTGAAAGGGTAGAGAAGAACTTGAAGGTGACAAGAGTGTTCTCAACATTAGTGGAAGAGATGAAGGCAATTGGTAGCAAAACTAGTAATGGCAATGGCGAGTCGAAGTGTACAGAGGTGATGGTGCCCATGGCGCACCACAAGCGTAGCCCGGTGCTACTGCTTATGGGTGGCGGCATGGGCGCCGGCAAGAGCACTGTTCTCAAAGACATCCTCCTTGAGTAATACTCTCTTCTTCATTCCCTTTTTTCTTTTCATCGTTTTATTCTCTTCGTCTGTCTGTTTTCTTTTCACATTTAGTATTTATGATGAAGTATCGTGGATAATAGGTTTTAGGTTCAAATCTATGGTTCAAACTTCAAAGTTCTTTAAAAATACTGTTTTTGGAACGTGCTAAGTTTTATGCTTCTAAATCTTTTATTTTACAGTATGTACGTATATTTATGCTTTTCTCGCAATATAAAAACATTGTTCTCTATTAAGACTCTTAATTTTTTACAAATGTTTAACAAATTATTGTTATTCCGAGATTGAAGGTTAGTGAATTAACTCTAAATTAAAAATCGACAATTCAATGATATTATTATAATGTAATTAGTTAGGTGTACCATTGACTAATTACTTGTATAATTAAGTAATGAGAAGAGGGTGGAATGTAAATGATTGAGCAATAAGAAATAATGATGCAGGCCGTTTTGGTCAGGAGTGGCGGCAAACGCGGTGGTTGTCGAAGCGGATGCGTTTAAAGAAACCGACGTGATTTATCGAGCCCTTAGCTCTATTGGTCACCACGGCGACATGCTCCAAACTGCTGAATTGGTACCATTTCTCGCCCTTAATTCACACCGAATCTGCATCAAAATCGTCCTTATATTATGACCTTTTTACAAAACGAGAAAATATTTGATTTATATACAAAATAAGTATATAAGTGATAAAAATGCTTAATATTTATTCATCGCAGTTTAGAAATTTTACCCTGGCCAGGCCACTTGGGAAAGACATTTTGATAACTAAATGTACGTTACGATTGCATATATTTATCGTTATAAATAAAATACAACTACGCAATTTTTGTATTGTGTATATTGGTTGACGGACAAAATAATAATTTTAACCGTAGAAGACCAAATAGACATGATAATTAGACCATTTCTAATACGGAGTACATGTTTGTTTTTATAATAATATAAGACGAGGTAATTGTTGCAATTATAAAGTTTGGTACGTTATATTGTTTACTGTCGAGTGATCATATAATTGATTTGCATATCTTGTCGGTTGACTTCTGTTTTATGTTTACAATCATATATGCATGCAATTGTAATAAAAACGTGCTTGAAAACGACAAAGATTACGTAATAACTTTGAATACTATTATTACGAAGAAAGTAGTCCGATGAATTGTTAAACTAGAAGCAAACATTACTATTGGTTATGATAGAATGATAGAGAAGTTATGCTATACGATTCCATGTAATTTTACGATGAGATTGTTGTATTCATACAGTGAAATATTTGTGATTAAAATGTGACAATTAAAATGACTCAATTAACCGTTATTGAGTACGGAGTATATATTATGACAAGTAACCTGCATGCTCATTGGAAAAATTTTGGCTCGATTTAATACGGGTTACACAATCGTTTAGAAGCAAATGTCAATGCAAATAAAAAAAATGTTTCGGCTAAATTATATGCATCCGGTCTTAGGTTCGAGTAAGTGGCTCACCACGTCAAATGATTGTATCCGTAAACCCAAGCCTTAACTTGCTAAATTATTCATCAATTCCTAGGAAAGGATTCGGTGAAGTTTATATTTCGTAAAATAGGTAGGTTAATGGATGATAACAAATGGGCAGGTACACCAATCATCAACAAATGCAGCATCATCACTGTTAGTAACAGCACTAAACGAAGGGAGGGATGTAATTATGGATGGAACATTATCATGGGCACCCTTTGTGGAGCAAACAATAGAGATGGCACGGAACGTTCATAAGTCGAGGTATCGTATGGGAGTCGGGTACAAGGTTGCAGAGAACGGTAGCATCAGCGAGACCTATTGGGAGAAAGTCCCTGCCCATGGTCTCAAGCAAGACAAGGACCGAAAGCCTTATCGAATTGAGCTTGTTGGTGTTGTTTGTGATGCTTATCTTGCTGTTGTTAGAGGTATCAGGTAATACTACTACTACTACTACGACGATGACTACTACTAGTATTTCTGGTCACTTAAATTCAATAGTCGGACAGCTATTGCGTCTGTGCGTCAGTACGTTATTGCTTTGCTGAATTTGGAAATCGAATCATTGAAACAGGAGAGCGATAATGGTGAAGAGGGCAGTGAGGGTGGGATCACAGCTCGAGTCTCACAAAAGATTTGCAAGTTCCTTCACACAATATTGCCAACTCGTTGACAATGCTCGCCTTTATTGCACCAGCGCCATCAGCGGTCCGCCCAGGGTACGCTCCTTGCTCTTTTCCTTTTTCCCTGGAAGACATAGTATACAAAAAATTAGTGAAACATAAGATTAGACCTTGAGTCCTTGACAAAACTTGCCTGACCAGAAAAGTTGATTATAATTGATCCGACTTGGAGCGGGATAGATGAACCTAAATGTGATCGCAAATCCAATATGCCCGATCCAATATGCTAACTATATACGGAGTAGTTGGCTTCTAATTGACCCTTATCCTTATAACCTAACTTTATTGCACCAGCGCCATTAGTGGTCCGCCCAGGGTATGCTTCCTTCTCCTTTCCTTTTTTTCCTGAGATACAAATAAGTTGTGAAACATAAATTAAATGATGGTTCAGTCGTCTTACAAAAACGCAGAACGAGACAGTCTCACTCAGTATTAAACCCAATAGAGCTTAGTCGACTTGGAAAAACCCGCGTAAAATTGAATAGACAAAGATAGATGAATCTATGACTTGAAACCAGAGTTCACCCAATTCGTTATGATCTACATATTAGTTGGCTTCTAATTGACATTTATCCTCATAAAACTTGATAAGAACGCACTGAAAACATACCTGAATCGGTGATGACCAAGCTTAAACCATTCTTACCCGAATTTCAGACACACAAAAAAAATGACTTCATTTAAACTGACCCAACTCATTCCCGATGCGAGGTCTATCCAAGACTTAGTGTTTAAGTATTAGAAGAAGTTGTGTAAATTCATGACAAACAATGTTGGATATGGAAATGATGCAGTTGATAGCATGGAAGGATGTAGCAAGCAGGTTACTAGTCGATGTCGAAGAAATCAAATGTCTTACCATATTAAGTGAGCTCAATGAAAATGCAGAGTCCATATACCAACTTCACAAGGATCGATGCCCGCTTACTCATCCCGGCTCACCGTGGAAAGAGCTTGTATTGTCACCTTCTAGGCCCGATTTTCAAACTCGACTCAAGTCAATCATTTCCAAATGCGAAATTGCTACTTTATAACATTCTCCGTACATAGTTACAAATTCTACAAATGCCAGCTTTAACACCAAAGAAATTTGAAGTCGGATTTTGAGAATTGTTGCTCAACGATTTCATTAGTTAAGCTAGTTGATATTGGCTTCGGTGCTAATACATTCTTTCGTTTAATTTCCTTATACGAAGTAATTAGTATGTCCTTCCATCTTTTTGAAATATAATCTTTCCCCTTTATATTTGATTTCGATAAGATTACGATTGTTAGTGCAAAAAAATTTCCCTACTTTATGCATAACTAGAAAGGGTGACTTGCATAACTAGAGGTGCAATGTTTAAAAGAAAGGGTGTTCAGGACAGCCTATGTGTTAAGAATTTGACTATTAAGAACTCCGCTGTTAGGTGTGTTTGTCGGAGAGTTGCTTGAAACGAATGATCTTCTAAAATTTTGTCAAAGTGCATACGAATAAGGTTAAAGTACGTAAAAAGAACTTATTCTTGATACACGACCTGATGACTTGCTATGAGTATCTAATTCTACTCCGATTATGAATGGGGGTGTTACTATTAAGGTATATGAACCTATTATCGGGCCTCAACCATCACCTTAGGGTTTTGGTTGAGACGGTCTTCTAATATGGTATCAGAGCCTCATGTGTGCCCGAGGTCTGAAGTTCGATTCCTGGGAAGCCCCCCTTGATACACAGTTAATAATGTCCTGCGTTTTGCCACGTACGACATCTACGGGCCTTATGCCTAAATATTTCATATGAATCGATTTTTGGTCTGTTGTTTTTGGCATGTGACAGGTAGAGACAACAGGCTATGGCCTTAGGCTAGCAGAAAACAGGATGACAGTAATTACTTGCTTGTAATGCATAACTTGTGATATTCTCCCATGAACTTTCTGATTCTTTTCAACACACAAATCTCACACTTTAACTGTCTACATGTACTTCTCTGTCCTCTTTGTTTCAGTTGGCAGAGACCATGCCAAGCAAATGATCAC
>JAUEKU010184754.1:0-10076 GCA_032274805.1 Gypsophila paniculata | reverse complement strand
CCTCATGATTAGATACTTCCTAAGATGTAACTTTTTCCATTTTCAAGATCGACAAAGGCTCGGTATTCTGTGGTTGTGAAGTACTCCGTATAACGGAATAAAGCAGATGACTCAATAAACTCATTGTGCTTTTTATTGTAAGATAGCTCTCGATGACGAGATTCTCAAACCCATTATCATTAAGAGTCATATGGAGACAACCTTTTTACGTTGTTAAAATAGGAACACAATACTCCCTCTATTTTTCTATTTCCCCCCCTTTGATTTCACGCGGTCTCAAGATGACACTTTTTAGCATTCAAATATTATCATTTTTTGTTAAAAATATAATTATGTGAAAGATTTTTAAGTAATAAATGCAAATATCTTAATATCCTAAACGGGAAATGGAGAGAGTGACATATTTTTGCAACTTAGCCGGAACGAGATATGCATACAAATAAACTAACCTCTGACTTGGGATATCTTGATGGTCTGGAACCAGTATCATGGTTAGACAAACCAGAAAAGGCGCCTTCACCGAGAGATAAAAAATCTTTGACGGACGAGGGTTTCGACAATCCAAAAGAGTGGCATGTGTCTTCAGCATTCAAAATCGATGTGGGCATATCAATGGTAGTTGAAGAAGGGAAGGAGTTTAATTGGGTAATGAAAGCATCTAGTGACTCGGCCATGGATGTATTGGGCTGAAATGTCGAATTGCTATTGCCTGGAGTGTTAAATATCCCCTGCAATGATGCTTCAGACAGAAGCCCCCCAATACTTATATTACTTAAATCAGACCACAGAACCGATGACTGAGAGAAGTCTCTACCGTTCCCGGCTTCCTGAATGAAAGACAAAAATACGTAAGTTCAGGATGCTATGAACTGTACAAGCCTAATCGCCATATAACATAACGTTCTGGCAACATCATACCTAAAAGGACAACCTAAACACAAGCAACAAAAAATGAATAAAAAGAAACATATTTGTCATTTAGATTACTAATCCAAAGACTATCGAAAATGAATGCAGCCAAAACTAACCTCAGGTCTAACTGGTTCAGCTGTAGAGGTTTCCCCAACTTCAGTGCCATTTTCTATTTCGGTATTCTGGCTCGGCTGTAAGGCTTCATTATTCACCACAGCTTGATTCAATTTAACTACTGGGTTTAACGGCTTACTCAAAACAGTCTGCTTAATTGACTCGCTCATTAAGGAGTTCATATTGCACTGCACCCGCTTTTTGTTTATCACATTAGTCGTCTGATACTCATCACCAGATGAAGCCTCCATGGTATAGCTACCGACTTTCCCCAAATGACTACAAACTAAGGAAGAAATGGGGCTATTGGGATGCGAAGAAATCCAGCCATACCTTCAAGGAGCGATAAACGTCAGAAAGCTTAGCTACGCTGTTAAGAATATCAAATGAAAATATTAGAATCCCACCTCAATCGAAAGATTTCAGGACTTCCAACAGCTGAATGAACATCTCCTGCTGTAATGCCAACATCAATCGAACTCCAGCTTTTACAACTAGTCAAATCCTCCAACACGGCATTGAATGGGAAAAGCATCAATTTGCCAACGGCGATAGTTGAACTGCCCCATTTATTGGAAAGGTGTGTAAGTACAGAAGATATCTTTTTCCGAGCACTAAGAGTCAATTCCAGGAATGGATAATGGCCATCCTGAAATACATAAAATATAAATTAGAAACCAGATCGAAAAGAAGTAGGATTATATGCCATGAGCAAAACATTCACTTGCGGTGTTCACCTTTTCCAATATTGAACGTATTCTTTCATCTAAAGGGAATAGCTGCAATTTGATTTTAGGCCGTTTTGGTTCTCCTTCGTTGATGTCTGCTAACATTTTGCTAAAACATCCTGGCTTTGGGCTTTTATCTGAACTATTGGTACCTTGTTCCGTAGAAATCCCACATTTCATAGAAACATCTCCCACTGAGAGCACAGAAAACTTCAATGAGAATAGGAAGAATGACATGAACTGATTCAATAAAAATAAAACGCATCTCATATCACATATGCAATTGACAAATTAATTGCTTTATCGTACGATATAGTGTTATAGAGCACGCAAGGCAATGCAGTTGTGTTACTTGTGTATCTATTCAGGCCGTACTCAGATTCACAACGGGACTTAAATTAACAAAACTTAAGATAAAAACTCAACTCCGCTACAAACTACTTGTGCTTTCAAATTCTTTGCTAAGTCGGCAAATTTAACAAATCCTTAAATGTGATCCAGAATTACACAATAATTCACTATGTAGAATAGAGCCATAGACATCTATTAGCACTACAAGTCTACAAACTTCATTATTCAATACTTGGCTTTAATACCGAACAATCTGCCTATACAGAACCCAATTTGTAGATGATGTCAGCAGCATACGAACCATTAGAGATATACCTGGCTTACTCTTGCGCTGCCCTCCGGAACTCTTTTGGGATTTCTTGCCAACTGCACTCTTCTTTATGCTTCCGTGTAACACCACTTGTTCGTCTTTCCCAGCTCGCTGTTTAGCAGATGTCATGTCTAATTGGAGTTACCCTGCGTTACCAAAAAGTGGAGATTAATAAAACAGACTATCGACTGTATTCAAATACTACACATATTTAACGATGAAACTGAAATCAATGTTGACGACACACGAACACAAAATTGTATGCATTAAATTTCATATTACGACTATAAAGAAACAACTGCACGCATTTTCCTGCCATAGGAGCTGAACAAATTATACATGTCATTCAAATATTCATCTAAAACAGAATGCCAAAACCTCCATCCAACTACGGAAGACGAACAACTAGCACATAATCACGACAACTGAACAGGGTTGAAAAACATCCACAACAATCACGCCTTTCAAATCAAACCCCAGCTTAAAACAATTTAGGTCTAAAACCGCCAACTAAACGAAAGGCATTATCTAAATCACTCTCAAGCCAAAGAAACCAAAGCTGAATTCATGCTACAGGATCGTAAGATTAATTTAATTGTGTACCGCTTGAATTCCATAACGACTGAATTTTTCAAGCGTCAAGAAACCATCTCAACCAAAAGCTTGAACTAATAACTCGAGCCGCATGATCGATTTTATACTCCTACATCAAGAAATCAAGCTAACGAAAACATCATAAACAATAGCAGCACAAATCAATGAACAACACAAATTAGGGTTACTTACAACAACTAATTAACCAAAAAAATCATCAAAAAGGTAAACAAAATTAATCAAGAACATTAAATCACGCATCAATAAACTAAAAAAAAAAAAAAGCTCGAATGAAACTAAATTAGCAAAAATAATCAATTTAATCAAACAAATTCAACCAAACAAATAAAATCGACGAACAATTCAATTCAATTTAATTTAATTAACACATGATTATACACAGTGAAATAAAATTCGATTAAAATGAAATAGAGATTTGAGAAGAACATACTGAGAATTTCAATCGAAAAAATTTTACGAGAAATTAGGGTTTTGATTATCGAAGAAATTTGGGGGAAAATGTAATTATTTGGGGAAAATTTGGCGGGATATATATATTTATATAAATAAAAAAAATAAAAAAAATAAATAAATAAATAAATAAATAATTGTTGAGTAAAATATGGCGGTTTATTTTGAATTTTCGTTTGATTATGGGCTTTTTTAAATATATGTGGATTGGGCTTTGTATTTTGTTTGGGCTTAGTTATGATTAAGATTGATAGGAAGTACGAAATACTACGTATTAAGCGGCCCAATATGTTTTTTTGGGCTTATGGGATAGGGCGTTAAAATAAGTTCGAATACTTTACGTACGGAGTGATGATTCTTATATTGAACGGTTTTATCATAATTTATGGTAAGATTAGTTCAAAAACTGAGAAGTAGTTGAATGTGGTTAGTTATATAAATTTTGTTTTGACAGCCGGATTCATGTTAGTTATGTTTGAATGTGGTTATATATTAGTTATATAAATTTTGTTTTGATAATCGGATTCATGTTAGGTATGTTTGTTATGATTATAATATTTTGAGGTGTCAAGGTAATAAATATAAATACAGTTGAATATTTTACGAACGGAGTGATGATTAAATTTCAATCTAATTTAAGCTTGTTTTAATTTAGTTTCAGCTTCAATAAATTCAGTTCAGCTCAATTCAGCACCGTTTCGGCCAAAAAAAAAAAAAAAAACAAGGCCTTATACTTTATTGAGCATTATAATAATGATGATGAAAAACTACTTTCTCGATTTATTAATGCTCTTCCTATTACTATTTTGAGTTACTCATGAATGTAATTCTCGCCTAACCTTTTACTTATTGTGGCTATTATGATTATTGTAGTTTTTGCACGTTATAATCATTTTAATTATCATATTCATACTTTTTATGCATTATTTTTTCTTGCAATAACATTAAAGTAACAAGATGAGTCGGTACACATAAAACAAAGAAAGATTATTGTGTGGTGTGGTTTAATGCAAGATAATTAAGAAGACAAACATGTGCATGTCCATGACGTTGAGATGCCCTTGGTTAGTTGATTGTGGTTTGTGGAGCATGTGACTAATATGACCCCCCCCCCCCCCCCACCACCTTTAGCCTTAGCTTGATTAATATTTTGGGTAAAAATTTGGTAGATAAATTGTGGAAATAATGTCACTACAAATTAGGTAAAATTACATATCAAATTTTAATTTCTTCATATACTTACTACTTTATGATTTATTAATTTTCATTTTATCGTTATGGGTACGGTACATATATATCTTAAAGACCCTACTGGTCGATAATATATCGTTCAGACGAGCTATATATAGTTTGTGTATGTGACTACTCAACATTTCATATAATTAATTAATCTAAGTTTTATAATGTATAACGATGATGTTTTTCACTATTTAGATCTTATGTAAATGAAAATATATGTATATATAATAATAATAATAATAATAATAATAATAATAATAATAATAAGATATTGATTTTCATGTTTCAGCTACAGAATTTGTACAAATCTAATTAAGATTACACTTTATATATTTTTAGGCGATAAAATTTAACCGAGATTAATGTATCCATCGTTCACGTACACAATGTTCATCAAATTATCACTTGTGAAAAATAATGTGTGCATGACATTTCTATCAACTAGTTAGGCAAAATTGTATTTGTATGTCCCCAAATTCATAGCAAACCTAACTAAATAAGACTAGTCAACATGTAAATTCATGGTCTAAATGAGCTAATAATTAAAACAAGGCCATCACATTTGATTATTGATTGAATTATTATTCAAAATAATAAGGTATCAATATCAATCAATCATAAATCTTCTTGGATTTTATTTTAGTGCACTTGATGTCTGCTCTAAACGTACTCTAAAGTCACTCGTATTAATTCATGCAAATTAACCAAACAACCCACACAAGCAAGGAAAAGGAAAGCATACATAAAATTTAAAAAGTTATTATTATACTTGTAGTAGTTTATAATTAACTTCGATTAACTTTGCGTTAATTTGAAATTTGTACGTACTAAGCTGTATGCCATCAAAATTGAGCACTTTAGCAATCACGTACCTAGAGACTATTTTATGAAATAAATCGATTTGTTATCTGAAGAAATTTTTTGGTTTTGGACTTTATAAATTTGATTTTACGAAATATTAAAAAAGTGGATTACATTTATATCACGAAAAATAGATATCATTATTATTGGTATACACATTTCATCATATATTTGTATGTACCCTTTAATATAAATTGAATAGGGATATTCATACGTCGAAATTTGAAAAATGATACGAGTATATTTTATAATGAAAATTTAACTATATTATTGTAATATATTTTTCGAATCACGCGTACACACTTTGAGATTTATGAGTACTTAAGTAGTGTACAAACTTGTAAAAAAATTCAACTACTTAATTAACATTAACATGAATATATTATAACATCATACCAAATGTCCATGGATTTTAGTGGACAACATTTTTTAGAAGTCACCCTTGTCAATTAGTGTAAATCAACCAAACAAAGCACACAAGCAATGAAGCAAGGAAGAAAAGTGGTATGAATAAGTCTTCTCTAAATTAGGCACATATATTAAATTGCATGAGGGTAACATGCATACATACATTGCATGCACTCCACTACAGTACAAATACACTAATGATGAGTATATGTTCTATATATAAAATATAAAATATCGTTTTACATTTTTCCAATCGTAAAACAGATAATAAATAAAGATACGTTAAATACAAAGATGATGTTAGAGGGGAAAAAGGATCGTACATTTAATGTACTATCTCAAACTCAAGTTTTTATGAGTTTTATTATAAAATTTCTGAATATTTATGTAAAGGATGAACACAAACTCAGTTTCTTTACAAAACAAACCCAGAAATTTTATAATAAAACTCAGAAACTTAAATATCAATGTATTACATCGGATGTACGATCCTCATATTGTAAAGAGGTTAACATCATTGAATTTTATTCAATTTTAAATAAATTTTTTGAGAAATTTCTAATCTACCTTATCTCACTAATATTCCACCCCTTGAAAAATTTTCGTTTCCCTAACCTAAAATTCTACCTTCGTCACTCTGTACTTAAATAAATATTTAGAGTATAATTAAACGCAAATAATTTTCACACAATTTAGTCTGTAACACCATTTTTTAAAATTTTGATATAATAGTATCAAACTTGCCAAATTATTTTAGTACGGAGTAATTTGTTTTGATAGGGTGAATTCAAGTAGGTGTCAAAGTGATGAAATTATTTAAGTCACATGAAAGGAACGTTCATTGGTCAATAATTTTACGTGTAGACATCACGATGTAGTATGTGTACCTAATAAATCTACACTACTACATACTGTTTACAATTTGACTTGATACTATTGGTAGCCTACAATGAAAGCAAAGGTTCAATCATCGTAAACTCCATTGACTTCTTCATTTTATTAGGCACAACTTTTGGCTTTGTTAATTACATGTTAGTTACATTGTTCTAAGCACTACTCCGTTTGTTCCAAAAATATGGAAGATTCTATGTAACCATCTATGTTGTACAGTATATATTAATTGAGTTGTTTTCAAAAATGAACATGATAGATACGGAGATTACGAAATATTCGATTTGTGTACTTGTTCACTCGAGTTTCAAGTACTATACGATCAGACAGAGAAAAAAAATTCGTCATTTTTATGTAGGATCTTTTATTGTGATTCTAAATTCCCAGTAGAATCTCGAGAATATTTAACATGATTGAATTCCTTTTTTTTTTTATATGGAACATTATTGCTTATTCCTTTCTAGTAATAATGCGTCAACACAAAAAAAAATTTACACGTACCAAGCTACATGCCGTATTTATTATCTACAAAAAATTATACGTTGTATATAATAAGGAATTTTATCAAAATAATAATGTACCTTACAATAATCAAGTTATACAAGAGGACCAATAATTTTTATATGAATACAAATTATTAGTTTACAGAAAAATAAACGTACGTAACTTAATAAAAAACAACACCATCAATTATAAAAGTAACAACAAATTAGTCATTAACTCCATCAATAACTATCTCATATAGATTATACATCATACATCCATGTTAAACTTATTTTCAATTTATTTTACGCAAATCCAATAAATTCATTTCAAATAATAACCGTAACGTCATACGTTAATATTTTCCATGAAAACAAGCACACAAATACAAAATACCTTGTGCATGATAATGCTCACTCGTTGGAATGACGTCTTTTTCACACATAATATCTAACTTTAATGGTAGTTACGATACCATTAAATTTATTTTAATTATATATTAATTAAGTTGACGATTTTGACATTTTCCTTTATTTTTGTACGCGGTTTATCTTGCGCACGTTTATTAACTTCCACCCTTCAATTAATCAACTAAATTCACATTTTTTGTGCAACAATTCTTCATAATCTTACATTTTTTTTGTTAGATTTATAACATTGTAACAAAGTTTATGTAGCTAATTTTTTTACATTAATCAAGGTTAGTCATTATTATTTTGGTTAATTTTTATTAAGCTCTAATTTTTGTTACTATATTATATTATACACACTTAATTTCAATGTTTTTTGTGTGAATGTGAGTTGTTATTTTGTCTTTTGATTGATTTATGGGTTTTGTTTCTTGTTGTTTTTGTTTTATTTATGAGCCAATAATGACGTTTTTTTGTCGAAAAGGTGAAAAAATTACTCGTACTATAAGGTAAGACGTAAAACATGTATAATTCATCGTAAAAAATGAGATATGTATAGATAATAAGACCTAAATACATTTTAAAATTCTAAATATCAATTTAATCCATTTGATTTTACCAACTGTTTAATGATATTTACGAGTTTTACGTCGTCCTATGTATAATGAATTTGAAACCTTTTCTAAGAGTTATAATTGAATTGCTACCCACCTGTTGTAGATGGGTTGAAATCTTTTCTATGATCCCATGATAGAATGTTGCAATTTTTTTAATATATGGTTTTATAACACTAGAATAGTCACTGCTATCTACGGTAGAGTGTAAACACACTAATCTCGACAAAATAATTAGCTGAAAATTAGGGGCATGATCTTTACAAAAGTAAAAGAGGTGTAATTGAGATTAATACGTTATTAGAGCTAAAAAGAAAAAGTTCAATTGTTCCAACAAAGTACAGCCTAAATTATTCCTACATGACTTGTTCTTCTGATGTTGACATTATCCGTCTCAAACTTAAGACGATTCAACTAATTAGAATAAAACAAAAACAAAAAGCAAAATGCGAAAAACAAAATACACAAGTGGGATGATATTTGACCGTTTTAAGCTTAAAACAGATATACACGTTCTCTTATTGCATAACATAATTATTCTACCACTTGCTAATCATGTTCTTAATTGGAATGAGTATACTAATCGGTGCATTAATTTAATTAATTAATGATTAAAAGATTATAACCCCAGATCTAGAATTATTTGATTATTTTAATTGGGTATATATATTTAATTTGAATGTTATTGATCAATTGTAGTACAAGTTTTGGTGTTAAGTTTAAAATTTTAGACTATAATTCATCACAATTCAATTCAATTCGGGTTTTTATTATTTAGTCGAGTTGTAAATCGGTGAGCATACGCTTTTTATTTTGGTAACTGTAAGTGTTAGTTTGTATTTTGAATCGTGTCGAATCTAATACAACAGTTTTGCACAGAAAAGGGTCTGTAGGGAGGCTTTTTAATTGATACCTGACCGGAAGGTTATTAGGTCCGGCGCTCAATTATGTCGTCTCCAAGTAAGGCCGACAGGAAGACGGTTCTCGATTTGGGGGCATGGGGGTTCAACATTGTGACTTCAGTTGGGATCATTATTGTCAACAAAGCCTTGATGCAAACTCATGGGTTTACATTTGGTGAGTTTTACGCATTTTTCGCTTATTAAAGTCGTAATGCTCTGTCAATACTTGCTTAATAACTGCTAAATTTGATGTAGTTATTGGGAATTTTGGTATAAAATGTTGCAATGACGTTGCTCAATCGTTGTTTGGTCGTTGCTTTGATCTGTGAATTCCGTTTATCAAATTTTAGGCCTTTCAGATAACGTTTGGATTCGTTACAGCAGCGACATTTTTGATGACTGAAACTTCATTTATGTTCGGTGTGTTGCAGCTACGACTTTGACAGGTCTTCATTTTGCGACAACCACTTTGATGACGGTATTGTTCCAATGGCTTGGATATATCCAGCCAACGCAGCTACCGTTTTCAGAAATTGTAAAGTTTGTTATCTTCGCAAACTTCTCGATTGTTGGTATGAACGTGAGTCTGATGTGGAACTCTGTGGGATTTTATCAGGTCAGTTATGTTGTCAAGAAATCGAAGACATCACGATATAGTATCAGAGTAATTGGTCTGGAATTAATACTCTTGTGTCTCGTGTATTTCAGATCGCAAAGTTGAGTATGATTCCGGTATCTTGTTTCCTTGAAATCGTATTGGACAAAGTTCGATACTCGAGAGATACAAA
>JAUEKU010184744.1:0-18365 GCA_032274805.1 Gypsophila paniculata | reverse complement strand
TGCACACAATTTCGAAGATTCTCTAAGCTCATGAATAGTGTCAAAAAGTGAAACGCACAGAATGGACTTGAATGGAGAGAATGCATATTTTAGGGTTAAAGGTAGGAGAGAGAGTATGTGGTGGGGTCAAAAAAGTTGTAAAGTGGTGAAATTAAGGGTATAATAGTATTTTACTCATATAAAGTTACCAAAAATAAAAACGTTAACAATTGACCCGTACACCCCAATATGAAAAGTGTTAACAATTCACTGGGACAGATGGAGTATTTCACATTGCATGTACGTTGTATATTAGAAAAATAATGTTAAAAATAAATTGATAATCCCTACTAATTCTAAATTGCTTCATTAACTTTCAAATAAATTTGTAGGAGGATAAGTATTGATATCTAGTTTATTTTGCTAAGCTTGTTGTAGGAAATTCAACAATAGTTATGTACACAAATATATACGTGGTATAAATTAGGTCTGCTATGAAGTTTTTTGAAATCTGAAGTCTGAAATTTTCTGATGTTTTCTTATTTTTTCTGAAGTTTTCTGAAGTTCAGTTTAGTTTTTTTTCTGAAGTTTTCTTATTTTTTCTGAAGTTTTCTTATTTTTTTTTCTAAGTTTTCTTATGTGTTTGATAAGTTAAGAAAAAATAAGGTGAAGAGAACAGACCCTTAATGTATCATACTACGCTTATTACTTTAAAATAAATTGAAAGGATGAAATTTACACTATTTTAGATACAAATTTTGCTAAATTTTTAAATTAAATCAATTTTATGAGATATTTCTAAACAATAGGAGAAATTTTCGATTAATGAACATGTAAATTCAACTACCTAGCTAATATTAAGTTGTATTTCGTAGGACATTCTTGCTTCATATGTGACGGTTTCGCAACTCTTTCTTAATGTATCTAGTACTTCCTCTGTCCCGATCAATACGTTACTATTTTTATTTTGGGGTGTATCAGTTAATACGCTACTATTTTCATTTTTAGTAATTTTTTGTATGTAAAAAGCGATTTGCAAGTGGATTGAATAATAATATTTTATTATTGTATTAGACTTCTATTTGCATTTCCTTAATATTTGTGTAAAAAATAATTGTATCATATTGACTGGGACGGGGGAGTATTTATTAGACGACACGATTTTAAAATAAATAAATATAGAAAGAGTAAATAATGTAGAAAGGAAGAAGGAAAGCAAAAGCGTGTTTTGTTTAAGGCAATTTAAGTGAGAGGGGGGTGTAGTGGGCAAGGCGTGATAATATTCAATGTGCAAAATGTATGTTAAGTCCCCCCCTTTCACTCTCCCCACCCCACTTTAGGACCACTCTATCTAGCCCCCCCTTCTTTGTGTCTTGCTTTTTTAAAACAAACCCTCAATTAATTAATTGCTTTAATTTAATTATATTATTGTTGTAAGTTAATTGATACTTAGTATAACTAGTAGTACATCATTAGTGCCCTTGACTCTCAACCAACTCCTTTAAACTTCAATTGACTCATGCCATCATAAATAGTTGTTTGCTAAGAGAAATCTTTGTTGAATTGTATTTTGTAGGACGGTTTTGCAATAAATCGGTGTATGTGATTATTTTTCAAGTTAAAATACAATGGTTACCAAATATTAGGAAATTGCCACAAATATTAGTCAAACAACTTGATAAAATAAAGTAATCATTATCGATAGAATTAAATATTTACGAAAAGTACAAAAATTGTTACATTAATAAAAGATTTGATGACCATTAAGAAGATCCCTAACATTATACAAAAAATCACAATAAAATATTCTTTCTGTCTAATTTGCGTTTATATGAGTGAAATTTCAAAAATAGATAGGTAACAAATAAACTAGACAGAGAGATATGAGAAGGTGGTTTCACATTAAAGTTTATCGTACCAACTAATTCAAGAATTGATGATTTTTGTTCATAGGTGGAGTGCATGACATTTCTCCTTAAGCATTTTACTCCATAGTATGCAAAGTTTCAAGTGAGATTAGAATTGTCAATTGTGTAATTATGTTTATACAATGAACAATTTATGTTATACGGAGTACCTCGTATTGACTTAGTATTTTGTTTCATAAATTATTTGTTACGACATTATTATAAGTGTACAATAATTTCACATAAGATTACTTAAATTTATAATTACCTCTTTGTTCTTAGGCTAATAAATTTGCATCATACACTATTTCATCATTTATAAAAGATATATTTGAATCAATATATTCACATTAGAATATATTAAGTTGAGACCTAAAATCGATAATAAAATATAGAGTATGAATCACTGAAATATATAAGCTCATTTTTTCTCTAATCGAGTGACCTTGGTTTCCCCCTTTTCTATAATCGAGTGGCCTAATAATATAGTACTCCGTATGATCTTTTGCAAAACAAGTCCCCTCAATGGAGTAGATAGCTTTATAAGCTCATTCATTCCTTTTTTTTCACTATAGCAAGCACCATCTAGGGGTGTTTGAAATTTTGAGTAGGGTTTGGCTAGCCCTCTCAATTCTATATCATGTAATGGATTCAAACATGAGTAGAAGGTCAAAACTCAATTTATACGGAGTATCTCTCAATTAATGTATCTGAAATATGTTCAATTATGAAATTTTCAATAGGAAAACAAACATGTGTATATCGTAGGCATGACTAATATTATTCCGTTTAAATCTTACTAAAATCATCAATTTCGCAAAATTTTAAGCTTGACAACTAATCATAATCTAAATGAAGTTGTCCGGGCCACGTCAATATTATCTACACACATATATCGAACTTGAATGATAGCATTATGTTCTTAATCAAATCTTGATGATCGAATCACCTAAACAAAAGCTAAATGTTGAGGATTATGGTATATAGGATCTATGTATTCAATATCGTCAACACAATTATCAATAATATAATAATAACTTATCTTTATGAAATATCTATTCTCCTATTATATTCTTATCACTAAAACTAATTGACCTAACTACACAAATTAAAAAGCTAAGTACGATGCCATTTGATACTTTAATTCGTGTAAACTTAGAGTTAAAATTTACTGTTATTCATTTCGTTATAATTAGATTATACTCAGTAATATAACCCTTTGATATATGCCCTAACTAATGACATTTTTTAAGAGTAAATATACTTGGCCATCAAATGTACAACTGTACATACAGAGTACATTGATCAGCCGACATAATTTATAATCCAAATGCTAACTGTCTAGATCGTATTAACAAATTCAATGTTCAGTTGGATAGTACGTGCTAATTAGTGTGCCTCATATGGAGTTATAGTATATTAATTTAATTAAATTTGATGCACAATCAACTTTGACCATTTTCGTGCAATTTGTGTATCATGAATTGAGGATAGTACATGAAGACATAAAACAACAGACGATAAACGTTGATAGATGTCATGTTTCATGTATTAACAAAATCATGTATATTTTTAACACGTTTTATGATGTTGGCGAAAAAATATGATTAGTTGTCAAATACAAAGTTTAAAATTGACGAACGACCTACTACACTTTTGTTAGGTGGGTGTTGATAACAAATTAACAGTAATGAGATTTATATACTGATTTGTTTTATTTTGTAACGAAACAAATTTCATTATTATAAAAACATACAATAATAAACCTTATATATTGATACAAATGAAACATTATAATATTTCGAAGTATTTAGTTCACATTATTGAAATATTTGAATCTTAAAAGTGTATACGACTATTGCATAAGAAATTAGGGAATCACGATCATTGGCGTGTGAATCATAGTGACCCAAACAAACACAAAACATTATTTACAATTAACTGATTATAATTTATTTTATCACTCTGTCAATTTCTTAACTTATGATTACATACTCCGTATTGTTTTACGTCTTTTTTCCTAATATCCTAGTCCCAGAAGTTCACTTCTCTTTTAGTATTGAACTAACTGTTTGTAGAGTTTTTATTTTTTATTTTTTAATTCTCTTTACGGAGTACTTTTTTGCAAAATGGATTATATATTTTAGACAATCATTGTTTGTCAATAGTGAATTGTAGGTGTCTCAAATTTTGACATGGTTCGACATCAACTCAAGTTCCCAGTAATTTGAATAATTTACTTAATTTAAATTAAAAGTTTTCAAAGCAGCGTCAATCAACATGTTAATGATTCAAAAATATATATTTAATTTGGAAATAAAAGTACACGAACAACCATTTGATCTCCATCAAAGTCTGTGTTGAATCTCCATCAAAGTAGTAATTAATTAATATTACAATTTTTTGTGATTTATGGAGATAATTATTATATTGTTTTAGTAAATCATAATTGCTTGTTAGAGAATAATTATGATAATTGCTCACAATATGATTGGATTAATGACTATAATAATATAATCCTATGAGGTCACACATATAATCTCACTTTGATTGCATGTCGGTTAACACACGTAAAAAAATTGTTTTAATTAAATTTTCTGAATCCTCATTACTTTGCAATTGTTTATGATTACAATTTTCTTTAAAAAAAAATATACAAGTATAAGGGAAAATTGTTGTTTACTTTGGACATAGGAGTGTGCAAAAAAGAAATAAACGAACCGTTAAATCGAACTAAAAATATCGATAAACTGTACTATTTAATGATTCGACGAATCGAATCATACCGAACCGTTAAAATATTTTCTCACATTTTTGGCATTTTATAAAAATAAAATAAAATTTCTTTATTATTTAAATTATCTTTAAAACTGAAGGATGATTTTGACACTTAAATGTAATATTTCTTCAATTTGTGATGATTAATTTATTATTATCTTAAATGATACGGAGTATTGTAAAATAGAATTTAACTGAAAAGATATCATTTTTAGAATAAACAGTTCGCACTTAACCGCGAAATCGAACAGTTACAACTTACAACGCTGAACGAAACAGAAAAGAACCTCTCTTAATGGTTCAGTTAACCAAACGGTATGTGAACCGTAAAATTAACCGTTTCGTGCACCAGCCGTTAATAAACATCCCCATTTGAAACGATGTGAAAGAGACATTCCAAAACATAATTATTTTAGAATAATTCAAATTCGAAATTATTTTCGAAAATTAAAAAATAATTAAACTAAAACTAATTCGTGTAAGTTTTTCCTTTTTTTTTATTCTTCGTCTCCCGGAACTATAGCCTTCTCACTCGCTTTCCCTCGTTAGTTTAGTCGGCTAATACAATTGACTATTATTCCATTATACTATATTAAAAAAAATTGAGTTACAACACAAACTACGCACGACTTTCGCAAATATACAACACAAATTGTGTACCTCTCCTACAATATTTGTCTCTATTCATTACTCACGACTTTTATACAACTAAAAAAAACAACTCCCACAAATATTACCAAAATAAAAATAAAAATGACCTGGAAATATATTTAACCATGTGAAATTACCATTTTACCCTCCTAAAAACCCTCTTCTACAGTTGCCCTCTATATATATTCACTTCTTTTGCTCCGTATTCTTCACCACAACTTTCTTTCAAATTCATCACAAAAAATTCCAAACAAAAGAATGAAAAATAAATTAAATGAAAATCGAAGACGAAAATGTTTTAATTTTTATTCGTGCCTTAATAGCAGTTGAAGCTGCCAGCATGATCTGGGCTTTCTCCGAGTATATTATTATGTTGTCTACGTCTCGAGAACGACTAGATCATGTGGTAGCTTCACCTGTTGTTTAGAGCACGTCAACGAAGAACTAACGAATTACTATTCTTTTCCGATCAAAGAATAGTTGTTTCTCATGGGTAACCCCTTGCAATTTTCACAAGGTATGTTATGATATTATTTTTAGCCCGTTATCTTTTTTTTTCATAAATTTATAAAAAAAATTTCATATGATATTATACAAAATTCATAAATTTAATTTAATTTAATTTAATTTAATTTGTTCTTTAATGAGGTTGTGTTACCAAATTTTATTATGACTTGTCTCACACAGGTTGGTTATTTTCTTTTTTCGTCTATTACTCCGTAATTGACTATGCTTGATTATTATTCGCTTCATACATGAGACGGTTTCATATGTCAGTAGACACGTAGCTCTTTATATTATGAGACACATGAAGGCTATATGTGAGAACATTTTGTCTAGGGTTTTTGTTAGGGAATTATTTCAATTTAATTAAAAATTTAATTAACTAATAATTATAATTTGGACAAATATTAAGTTTGACTTAGTCTTCAAAAAAAAAAAAAGAATATTAAGTTTGACCTAACTCTATGGAGTGGAGTAGTACTGCTTATAGTTTATGCTTTTTTAGATCCCTCCTCGAGTCTTGGACTCTTGGGGAAGTGTGTGTTTTTTAATCCTTGTTCATTCACTATTGCATATATTCTGTGAGAGACGGTTTTATAATAAAGTTATTGATATGTGTTTCGTAGGAGATTTGAAGTTAATTAATTGTACTTTATTATTTAAATTTGGTTTTATATGGTCTTGTCATGTTATGTACCTTCCTTTAGATCTAAGTTTAGTCATATTGTTGTGATCTTCTCCTAATACAATGGACATTTTTTTTAGTCAAAATTATCTAAACTGAATTGAACTGAACAAACAAATTTGTATTGAGAAAAGAACTGAGCCTAGCTTATTGTAGTCATTATTTGTTTCGATTGGTTGTTAAGAACAAAGAATGATAACGAAATGAATTGGTTAATTAATTAATTAATTAATTAATTAAGCACGTGTAAGTAGTTAAGTGGTTAAAGAGTAGGATTATTTCATAATCATGGAAATAATTATGGCCTAAAATGTAGAATTGCTGCTACTTTATTAGGGTGGACATGATTAGGTTGTGCACCGAAAGAGTGTAGTGAAAGATAAGTTTCCTAAGTACAATGTATGTATGCCTTCTTATTAAAATTATTATTTTATCATTTTAATTTTCATCGAGCATAAATTTAAAATTTGAGTAATTTGATGTATAAGTCGAACAATCGAGACTTATATGGCGTATAACAAAATTCTAGCATTTGATGGTTCATTTTCTGTACAAGGCTTTTTATTCTAAAATTTTGTATAAGACTGTCTAATTTGATGTTAAGTTCAATTTGTGTTATTTAGGAGTGTCGTCATAAAAATCTTATGTTGATACTTGATAGCCAAAGGAGTAGTTGGTGTAATTTTAAAATTTTGTAGGTGGTTAGAAGAATTTAATTACAAATATTTATTCGCTAATATTTGATGAGGTGGAATGATGTAGTGATTGTAGAAGCTATGGAAGAACTACTAGCATTTCGAAACCCCGACATCCTTATGTATTTTTCTTTGACTTAATTATAGAACACTTGGATGCAACTCGAAAATTTTACTTAAAAATTCAACAATTTTATAAAAAAATTCAACAATTTTATAAAAAAATTTAAAAAATTATAAATTAAGTTGTATTACCACAGTTGGTATAATCATTTGATCGGATGGTAGATGTTATCAGGACGATTTTAAATTCAGTGTCGTATAATATCGTATATCGAGTACTTCGTAAGTAGAGTTCTGCTCCCTCCTACTCGCTAAAGAAATATTTCAAATAGGCAGAACATTATGAAAATTCTAAAAATAGAAAGTGGGTAGAACATAGTGAGTATGAAAAAGTACTAGATTTATGTCTAGCTAATTATATGAAGGCAACGAACTCGAAAATTGTCCCTTTTTCATTTAAAAACTTCTTAACATTGTAAAGCATACAAATAGATAGGCAACTAACCTACACTTGAGATATTTATATTTTTTTTCGTCCCAATAAATTGTTAACATTTTTTTTTTTTGTGGTATACGGGTTAATTGTTAACGTTTTTATTTTTGGTAATTTTATATGAGTAAAATATTAGAATATCCTTAATTTCACTCACTTTATAATTTTTTTAACCCTACCATATATTTTTTTTTCTAATTTCAACAATAAAATATTCCGTCCATTTCACTCATTAGGTCCCATGAGGTTATGTTATGGCATGGGATTTAAGAAAGTGAGAAAAGTTAAGGATATAATGATATTTTTAAATATTATGTAAGTTGTATATATAGAAAATTATAAAAAACTAGAGTTATTTTGATAAATTTTAATGGAAAAAATAGATGAATTTGATAATGGGACTAAATAAATGAAATTGTAAAAAAAAAAAGAACAGAGGTTAAATGAATGAAATGGAGGAGAGAGTATGTTGTTTCAAATTGTTAGGCTAATTTTTGAAGAAATTTTACTCACTCCATTTAACTCCAACTTGTCCATGACATCATGACACGTATGTTAATGCGAGTTTTGTAACGTTAATATCTTTAGTTGTACATTATAAAAAATTATATAAATTTGATATTAATATTGTATTTGAGAAGACGAATCAAACAATATCACACATGATTATATTTTCACTGATATATTGTCAATAATTTCAAAGATTCTTTCAACTCATAAATAGTGTCAAAAAGTGTTATGCACAAGTTGGAGTTGAATGGATGAAGTAGTGTAGTACGAAGGAGTTATATGTCATTTATTTGATTCCTTTTTCCCGCTATTATACTTCACCGTAATTCTGAGTATTTTAGAGTTGAGGAAAAATAAACATGAACGATTGAACGGAGTATTATTCTATAATTAAAATTCATACTTCGTATCTCATCTCTTATATTGAAATAAGTTTTAAACAATGTTTTGTGAGGCTATATAATTGTTAACTTCCTTGTTTTTATTGATACATATTTGTCTAATTAATATTTTAAGGTGATTTTAAAATTCAAAGCCCGTCATTGTAACTATCTTCTCTTATCAATGAAATTAATAGATTGATTTTATTTAAAAGGTTTAATCCAATTTTCTCTACTTATTAAAGAAATAAGAGTATTCTTTTATAATAACTCATTTATTTAAGATGATATTAATAATTTAAATAAATAAACATCATAAACACAAAGTCTCAAAATTGACGAGACGATCTTCTATAAGACTTGCTCCATCGTAAAAGTAAATAGGTGAAAAGGATGCAGATGCACATGTTCCCAGCTTGCGCGTAGATGTATAGGCACAAATTAATATTTGGACCACCTTGTGCGGACAAGTCAAGTCCTCTTGCTTCATGGCCTTTAAATCTATATCTAATCTAATACTCCCTCCAATTCAATCAAATCTTTCCATTTATTTTATCACATTTATCGAGACAAGTTTTGAAATGCTAATATCTTTAATTTTACATTATAAAAAATTATAAAAATTTGATATTCTTATTGTACTCATGAAAACGAATTAAACAAGATCCCACATGACTATATTTTTCTTTATACGGAGTATATTGTAAGATATACCGAAAATTCTCTAGACCGATGAATAGTGCCAACGGACCCTACGGGAAGATTGGATTGGATTGGAGGGAGTATATTTTTGTAACTTTTTAATATAGGGTTTATTATATTGTCAATTGATATTATAGTCATAATGATTTTATGGATGTTAACTTTTGTAATAATGAGGGATGATAGTTATTTTAGAAGAAAAAATGTTGACTACTTAAATATAAACACAAAGTCTCGAAGACGGTCTTATTTTAAGCCTTATAATAAGACATTTTACATGAGAGCGAGGCGGTCTTACTTTTTTTTTTTTTTTTTTTTTTTGAGTGTTAGTAGTATAAGCTTACAGTAATATGGTCTTATCTAAGATATATTTCGATTTACTCCTTCTGTCCCGTTCATTTGTTAACACTTTCCATTTATAGGTGTACAAGTCAATTGTTAACATTTCTATATTTGGTGACTTTATTTGGGTAAAAAAATATTATACGGTTATACCCCTAATTTTAACTACTTTACAATACACTTGACCCTTCCATATATATACTCTCTCATACTTTCAACTACAAAATGTGTAGTAATATAAGGGGCAAGTTAGATATTTAATCACTTACCTTAATTTTTGTACAAAACTTAAATATTAATAATTGAGTGAGACGGAGGGAATATCATTTAATATAAAATATATTTTATAATAAAATTTAGGAAATAATTTCATAATTTTTAGTAGAAGATATGTAGTAAATGATTGAAACGGAGAGAATATATAGTAAATGATTCTTTATGTTCATTGCGTTTATTTGAAATTCTCCTCTTTTATAACGAATGTAATGTACAACAGAAGTAGAGGAAAGACAATAAGAAAATCATACAATCAATTCTAATATAACTAACTGATTTCACCTTTTTGAGCAATGCTATATAATTTATAAGTTTTTACAAAATACTCAAAAATATTGTATAATCGGTTGTATAATCCTATTTTTGAGAAAAGATATCCAAGTGACGAGTAGACAATTTATTTATACCGCCTTACTTTTACAATATATTTGTTCTTTTTACTTTAATAACCATCCTTTTATATATATGTACTATAATAATCCATAAACATACAAAGATATATTATTTCAAACGTTCGATATTTTGTCATACAATGCAATAACTAATATTCTAAATTATCTATGTTCACTAGTCACTACAATATCAAAAAAAGAGGAATATGGCAAAAAAAGAGGAGTATAAAATATAAGAATATGGTTCCAAAATTTGAGCCTCGTATTCCTTAATTGGGTCATTGGGATGCTAACCACCATGCAAATTGCATTTGTACTCACCGAATAAGTCACCTTTGTTACTGCATCACCTTGTTCCCTAGCGATGACAACCTTTATCAACCTATTATGTCAATTCTCAAGAAAATTTGGAGAGGATAAATGTTCGAATATTGTTAAGTATTCTCTTCATTTCGATGAATTTTAAATACTTTTTTCTTTAAAAATTATCAGTCGATTATTTTATTTATTTTTAGTTTTAAAAAGTTAAGTTTTGCCAATATGATTTTATTAATTTTATTCATTTTGACTATATTTTATTATGATATGCAGACACCCTAGATTTAATCACGCGACATTAATAGTTTAAGACAACTAATCTCTTATTTTTCTTAATATGATATTATTTGTATCCCGAACAATAAATTACATACAATTCATTGAAATGAAAAAAGTTAGCTAACTTATGCATGATTTTATGGGACCATGACCACCCGACCATGACCACCAATCCTTTTCATTCTTCATTCTTCATTCTTCATTCTCTAATCTCTTTATAATAACAACTCCTTAACTAGATAATGGAATGAAACAAAATAGATCAATACCTTATTGAAACCAACAAAGTAGGATGTAACATAGAAATTTAACTAGGTTTTGGTTTTTATGTAGGACCAAATATCATGAGTGAAAAATGAGAAAACATGGACCAAATATGAAATTTCCTATATACCAACTAGGGAATGTAGAGATCATAAGACAAACTAAAAACGATGGACATAAGAAAAACTTTTCAGACAATGAAAATTCTTAGATCGACAAATATTGAGATGTGATGAAATTACGACAAATAATTTATTTATTTTACATGAACCAACTAAATTACAAAAGCAAGCCACCACACATCTTCAATGAACTAATTGAAGAATACACCTAAAAATAGCTTGCTAGTATAGTCTCCGAGACTCCTATATTCTAAACTAAACTAAAGAGAAAAAAATGAAACTCCTATATTTCCCAAATTATATAACCTAGAAAACTAAATTTATATTCGCTAAAAAAACGAAAACTAAATTTATAATTTAAAATACTAATAATAATTTACAATAATAATTTTTTTTTAAAAAAACTACGACCTTAATACGGAGTATAAATTAACTGTCGATGTCCAAAAATAAACTCCTCCGTGGCCACCTCTGCTCGGCAACGACATCCGTGTCTTTGACAAACAACGCAACGGCGACACTGCTGAGCGTTTTACGGTCCAATCGCCTCCGGTTCATTTTCCTAACTTGCTTAGGAGCCTTAGGGGCTTCAGAATCGGTCGAATTTTCGAGATGATTATTATTATTATTATCATTCAACATATTAATTGAATTCCTGAATGCCTTTGTTTTTAACGGTGTACTGTATGCAAAATGACACTTCTTCGCTATTATTGCCTGCATATAAATTGATCGAAACAAACGATTAATTCGTCGATTCATCGTCTAATTAAGCAATTAAACATTCAAATTGATGAAATGAATTGAAGTTTTACCGCGTCACGAATTGTTTTTGAGACGAAGACGAGTTGTTTTAGGTCCTCGTGGTGAACTCCACATATTACTTTAATCTGCGACAAATTAATCCAATAATCAATCGACTAAATCAATTAGACTCTAATCGAACAACTAGAATGAAATTATACTCATACAGAATCAAACCGACCAACTAAAACGGCCAGGCACGCTACAAAGCGGTTATACACGCTACGCTAGCTCATCATAGTGGCCTAAGGCGCGCGTGTAGCCAGGATTTGTTGTTAAGTGACCGAAATTTTCAAGAAATAAACTAATAATACGGTGTAATAAATAATGTAATCGAAACAATTAAACTTTTTATACTACTTTTTACAAGGTTTAACGAGGTGTGGTTGCCTCAGTTCGGGCTATAAAATCCACCACATGATGCTCGTATCGAGCAGACTAGAACAACACCTAACTCGATTACTTAAAACGAACAAAATATAAAGCGAAGGAAAGCTCGAAATGTCGAATATATGTACACTTACCAGGAGTTCTTGAGGTAAAGCTTCGAGCAAATTAATTGAAACCGAATTGTTTTGAAGGTTAATTTGGGATGAACAAAGCTTTTTCATAGGTGTAAAACACTGAAATCCAGCACAAAACTGCTCCAAATCGCGATTATTTTCCGATATTAGTACTCGTTTTCGTCGTAGTGAGAAACTTAAGCTCTTCGTCAGCGCCATTTAACCTGAAAAATTTATTTCGATACGATGTTCCCAACATTAGCAACAATTTTCATTTTTGTTTGGTTAATAATAAGTAAAATATTGTAATTCCAACATAACTTTAATTCAATTCAATTCAATTTGTACGAAAATTGATGTTAATTAATTAAGTGTTTCCTATGAATTTATTGGTTTACGTACGAAAAATGTTGAAATTATCATGCTATTTTAGTCAATGAAACTAAAACCCACGGCATTTAATGACTGTACCAGCAATTTTAACTTGTATACGATTGAGTTCAATCGTTATTTGAAAGTATTTATTAATATTTCGTAAATAATAACACTAAGAAAAAATACCACACGAAAAAATTTATAATTACCTAAAAAAACTATTATTAAAAGTAAATAAGTTCGGATAAACGAGGTATAAAATTTGTATGAGAGCTACTAATGGCCAAAAACCATAGAGCTCGAATAACCTGAATTAATATCTGAAATCGTTCATAAATAATAACTACACTAAAAATAAATACAACACGAAAAATAAATACTTACCTTATTTAAAAAATAATGTAGTAAAAGTTCGGATAAAAGCGGTACAAAATTTGTATATTACGGAGTATATAATTTTTGTCGTAAAATAATACGATTTTTTTTTGAGGAATTTTATGATTTTAAGTAGTGAGTTATAAAGTGTAAAATTTTTGGGTGAAATTTTTTTTTTGGTACGACGGTTGAATGTATATAGAGTGTATTTTTTTTAGTAAAAAAAATAAAAAGAAAAATGATAAAAGTAGCCGTTTGAGGGAAAAGTGGGTACGTGGCAGAATGTGATTGGAGGAGGAGAGAACGTGGGAAGGTACAGTGTGACGTGGGAAAATGGTGGGCTATGTCGGGTCTTTTGATACACGATTATGTTATTTCAAGGTGAGTTGTACTTTTTTTATATTATTTTATTTTATGTGAATTATTGTTCGTACTTATTTTGCGTATGAAATAATTTTACGATATACACCGTATTTTTATTGTAATTATCGAGTTATTTTCATGTACAATGGTTATATACTTATATGTATATAAGACGGTCTATTTATGTGTAAAAAATGATCATTTAAATATTTTTTTAAAATCATTTTAACGTTAAAGTGGTTTAAAAAATTATTAAAACAGTCGCCTTTTACTTAAAAATCCATCATCGTACGTATATAACCGTGTCATTCGAATATTAACAATTGTCATGGTACAGTGTTGCATATGTTGATTTGATGTATACTCCCTTTAATTCAATCATTTGTTTAACTTTTTTTTTTTTATTTTGGGACGGAGCGTAAATGCATTGTTATCGTTATACAAAGCTAAAATTTAATCAAATTATCGTTTAGGCAAAGCAGACCTCCTTCCAAATCAATGATCGTTTTGGATCAAATTATTTAAGCTTATAAAGAAAAACGACAATTTATGCTTAATCCCTAAATAGAAAGGTAAACAAATGACGGACACTAAGGGAGTAATGGTTTTAAAAACTGAATTAATGGACAGTTAGAATGGGTTTTGCGTACGTCGTCGGACATCTGAAAGGAATTAAGTTCTTGTTTGAATACAAAACGATGGAAGGAATTAAGTAAGTACGTTCTTGGATTTGTTGTTGCAGGGATGGTTTGACTTAGCTAGTGCTCGTTACTCCATGGGAGCTTCACGCGTCAACAGCGTTCTGCTTGACCTTACAGAGCACTCCGCTTCTACGTATGTGGAAGTTGGTACCGATGATGGTAAATATATTAATCCTTTGGTCTTTGTAGCTGCTGTGTCGTATAGTGTACTCGGAAATCAAGTAAGATTAAATAATAGTTGCGGCATATTGTGGACTGGTATACTCGTATGATAATGATATATCCTAGTTTGTGACCGAAGAATTGATGTGCTACAAATGGAAATGAGGATTCATGCAAGTCTATCAGTCCTTACGAGAGTTACAATTTACTCGTACTTTTTTTTGCTTAGAATTTAATTTAGACAGGGAAAAGTTAAGTGATAGAACCAAAAACAACGATTGAAAACGTGTCCAGTTCCTTTCCTAGTGGCATTGTGCTGTACATTTCTGCTGGTGGGTCGAAACATCAGAGACACCGTCTCTATTTCTTCGGTCTTCTTTCCCAGATAATTTATGTTTTAAACTTGACTCAAGTGCATTAACCGTGTAAGATACTAATCTGTTATTGTTACATCTTTTGAATCATCACAGAGCCACATTTTACGCTCTGCAAGTGGGCGTCCATGAATTCTGAAGATTCGGGAGAGTCTAAAGGTGAAATTAATGGGCTAAAGCAAAGCTCTAGTATACGCCAAAGACACAAGGATATGTCTCAGCCTGCTGGTAATCAGTTTAGTTTCCATTAATGGACGTTCTACTGAACCGTCTTTCCAAAATAAATTCCTTGCTCTCTTGTGTTGCAGTTTAATATTTTGTGTAACTCTCTATTTCCTGTTTGCTTGTAGAAGCTGAGGATAACTCCCCGGTTGATGGAGCTTCAGATGTTAAAGTTGATCAAGTAGGTTATGTGCACATAAAGAAAGCTATTGATCTAATTAAAAGCTAAAGTAATACTCATTACTGTCTTTGTCCAAGTGAAGTGAGAACTGAGAAGTAATGTCTCATTAAGTTCATGACATTGTATGAAGTGTCGGTACTTTCATACTGATCCAACATCTCGGTAGGGTACTAGGGAGTAAATTGATTTTTCTGATTGTGGCATTTAATGTTCATCTTACGGGTTCGCTTAGGATGAAGATAATTATTATCGGAGTAAGAGAACTTAAAACAAGAAGAAATAAGAGGAGCTTAGTCCTTAGTTGTGGTTGTGGTTGTGGAGTGTGGAGAGTGGAGGTGGGGGAGGAATCATTACTTCCTTATGGAGGTAATTGTTACTTGAGGCGGGTAACTAATCCTCCCTTAGTGGAGCTACTATTACACTCCCTTTCTTATTTTGTCTTCCATCACGATCACCTTCCACCATTTTTTAGTTCATTAGGCTATATTTATCCAGTAATACTTACCTTCATCCTAAGCAAGCGATAATAGTGAACTTATTCTTTGTTACAATCGCTGTAAGACCATAACGACAACATTAACATTATCATTGTGTATAAAAGGCTCTTGAGTCTTGTCTATGGCTGGGTAAGGAGGGTAAGGCGTGCACAAGCTCTGCATGGTTTATTGATAACCACCTGAGATACTTTTCAGATCCTACTAGTTATTTGCGAGTCTAGTATTTAAGTGCTTTGAACCAGTTTGATGATGATTTTACATATTGGTGACCTATCTTTATAGACATACGGAGTATTTTTCAAGTTCTATGAAACTGGAGGACTTTTAGACGTAATGCATATTACTTTACAGAGTCCTTTTTTATGCAGGTGCAAAGGGAGAGGGTCAAGTCACTTGCAGTTTTTGGCACACTAGTTTCACCCAAGTTGCGATCTGCTCAGTCATCTTTTGAGACAGGTAACATAACTTTCTTATAACTTCTATCTCTGAGCACAGTTTCTCATCACATATCTTTCATTCACTTTGTCTACCCAATTATGGTCTCGTCTTGCTCATGCAGCTGTGGAAACACTGGTAGAAATAGCAAATATGAGGGCGTCAATGCTATCTTCTTACGATAAAGTACGGGAAAATGTGATCAATGTGGATGGTGTCCAAAATTAGTGCCAGTCATTTTACTCTTAAATGTCAAAAGGTTGGTTTATTCATTATTTTTAGCACCTTGTTTTCCTAATACAAGTATCTTTTTGCATATTACTTCACGTTGCTTAATTTGCTTGAATGCTTCGCCTTTATCCGTTGTGTTTCTTTTTCAAAGTTTTTGCTTTGTATTCTTGTTGTCATAGAGAAACCCGGTTTGTCCATTTTTGAATACGAGGGTTTGACCAAAGGTGTCAACCTGCATATATGGAGGTTCATGGTCATATTAGACGCTTCGTTTTAGGCTCAAACCATGATTTTTTCCACAAACAAATAGGTGAGACCTACACTTGTATATGCCCCTCATGTTGGATACTTTCCAAGACATAACAATGAACATTTCATGACAAAAGTCAGTTTAAATACTGTTACATTTTAGGACCCGGGAGGCTTATTGACCTCAAAAAGTCAGGTTAACCTTTGCGTATCCATCTTGAAACTGTACTTGGTTTACAAGTCGTACAAAGTTTTAATTGCTCCAAACCTCTTAATTGCGGATATTTCTTGTAATTCCACGTATGAGGCTGGCCTCGTTTGGCCGGAAAGAGGCTTGACTTTGGTGTAAACCCCTTGATTCCTCTTGTTTTTTGACTTTTTTCTGTAACCTTTTTCTCTTCACTTGATATTGTGCTCCAACTTTGTTTATTTTGTCGTGTTTTTGGCTTGCCTTCACTGAAAGGCTCGGAAAAAGAGCATAATACTTTTTGCCTCTCTAAATCCGTCGGATTTGGTCCTCTAATTAAATATAAGTGAGTGAATATGCAGCCAGTAAAAGTGTGATGAATTTTCGGGGGCGACAACGTGGCTGCCCAAGATAAACAGTTGAAGCTTGAAGTGAACTAGTGAAGAGGACATGCGGAACGATAATGAGGTTGCCTATAAAGATTTTAAATTCGAAGAAAATGAAAATGCTAGACTCGAACCAACGATGTCATTACATGCTCTTTTTTGTTGAAATCGTCCCTAAGACGACTTTATGTAATTTTGAATTATTCTTCTCTCTAAAATGAAAATGCTTGACTTGAAGCAACGATGTCATTATAAAATGTAGTTTTCTGTTGATAAAATTAAATTTATCTCAGGGATGGTTTTATGTAATTTTAAAGAAAACACAAATGCTCGCACCTTAGACTTACTCAAATCAACCCTTAAAATTGGTACTTTTTGTCACGAAAAAATCGTCGTACGTGTGCGACAGTCACACACAATACTTTCTCAAATTATTATGAGATCATTAATACAATTTAGAGTTACTAAAGATATTTACGAAAAGTATAATGGTTACTTGAAAAAAGTAGTCACCATTATCAATAAATTAAGTACAAAGATCATGAATATGGTTATGAAATAAAGAGGCCATGATTATCACTAAATGAGTTACAAAAGTTGTCACTAAACGAGTTATTTCACAGCAAGTTAGTGTAAGACGATTTCATTTAGTTTATTTTCATTCAATTCAGCTCAGCTCAGTTCAGTCATAAATTTATTTTTCTAAGAAAAAATTAACAATAACTCCCTTATAAATTTTTTTAAAAAAATAACTCCCTTAATCTTCACTCCGTCTCAAAATCACTGCCAAAATTACTTTCCGTGAAAAAAAAAAGTGAAATGACCAATATACCCCTAATGCTAAAATTCAGTTTTATTTGAATCCTACCCAACCCCTTTTTTCATTTGTCATCACTTTCTTCGTCCCAACCACCAAAACAATTTGCATCAACAAAATTCGTATTTGGGTTGTAGAATTTACAAGCCTCGAACTTTTTTCT
>JAUEKU010184733.1:0-10076 GCA_032274805.1 Gypsophila paniculata | reverse complement strand
AAAAAAATTCAAATTTGAAATTCAAACAAAATTGATTTGGAGGAAAAAATAAGCAAAGAAATAATAAAACTTTTTTTAATTAAAAAATCCATATGTCGTGATTTAAATGGTTGTGTACCAATGGCTAAGTTACACTATCGATATATTTCAATATATCACAATATCTCCTAACATAATGACCAGTGAGTAAATGTAGTCTGTAAATCACTAATCATGGTCGTAAAACCTTACACTAAATTAAATGACAAGCTGTACTCAACTTTGTTTATACTTTATACCATGTGATAAATAGTTTAATTTGTTGCAATTTTATCGTTAGTGAGTTATGCAGAGTTATGATGTAAACCACTATGAATGTTATCGTGGAGCACTTCTAATCCGAGAGACACTAGTCTTTTTTTTCATTGATGTGTTGTTTGACGTTAATTAGCTAATCAGACTTTTTAACATTTGTTTATTCAGCACACGTTAATAACTTAAACATAATGATGTAAAGAAAGAATTTTATGAAAAAATTTAATTATTCAATGGCTTTCTTAAAACTGAAAATTTAAGATATTTACGTTTTTAATAAACATTTAATATTAGTATGTATTTAATAAACATGTGTTAAAAATACCGTTAATTCATTAATCGTCACCATATTTTGGTCTTCGGTAAGTCCACATTCACTTTTACTGTATTTGTCATCTAATTGATGTGTTCCAAGACACTAATTGTTGCATTATCTTTGGTGGGCACGTCAACAATTGTCTAAGATAAAATTCATAATCACTTGACAGTTGAGAGTTGACACAAAACTCTTGTCTAAAAGGAAAAACACCATGTTTTAGGTTCGGTGAGTACCAATTTTATATAAAACTGTTTTACTATGAACGTAAATAAAATATGTAGCTAAAGTATATAAAAATGATCTTGCAAATAAAACGACTTTAAATTGTGTTAGATAAGACTACTTCTCATGATGTTTACATATTAAAACCAAAAAAAATGATACTTACTCATTAATGTTTGTAAATACATACGGATTGGAGTAACTTTTAAAACTATTATATACTCGTAGTATTCAATAAATTCTGAAAGACTAATTATCATTGGCCGAATATATCATACAATTTTCAAGGTTTTTTCTTTTTTTCCTCCCAAACTTGAAACTCCCCCCTCAGGCCTCAGCTCATATTTCACATCGCACCTCGACATCAACTTTTAATTTGAATTCTCATAACCAGTATCGACTTTTATACCTCGCCGTGCATAAGGCTTCAAAATTCTAGTAAATTATTATTTATTTTCATTTTGGGCATATCAATTGTTTGTATAATAATTTTATCGATCTTCTCCGTAACTTTAGTTGTCTTTAGCATTATTATATACTATATATACTATTTTTCAAATTGATGTGCTAAGCTAGGTCCAATATATGGAGTAATAAATACCGTATTCTAAAACATTCAATTTTTTTTTTAGTACCAAAAAGAAAACATTCAATTTTTTTCTTGATTTTTGTGTCAAAAGTAACAAATAGTAATCGATAACGGCATAAACGAAGGGAGTATTATTCTGTGTGGGTAATGCACGATAGGGCACCACCAAGTGACCTCGAATTTTAATGTTGACCTCTCACATATTTGATATAATCCTCGTAAATAAAAAAGATTATCGAATATTTATAAAAGGTTACTATTACTACCAAAGTAGGGCAATCTAATTTTAACTTATTTCATTCAACATTTTTTTAAATGGAATCTAAATTTAAGAAGGGCAAAAAAAGTCAACAATTATTACTTTATTACTCCCTCTAAATCTTACTTTATTCACTTTATTACTCCCTCTAAATCTTACTTTATTCACTTTATTACTCTAAATCATTCACTTTTGGCTTACTTTTTGTTAATGATATTTGTTTACTTTTTGTTAATTACCCTTTATTACTTTATGGCACAACTTTTCACACACTTAATGAAAACCCTTTATTTTAATCAAGGTAATTACATTCTCTTAATTAATGACCCTAGACTCAAATAAAGCATTTTCTTCCCATTTTACCCCTCTACCCTTAAAATGTGTGCATTTCTCTATGTTACCATTTAAATGGATAGGAGGGAGTATTAAGTTGCATTTACATTAAATTTAATTACAAACTTGTTGAGTTTTACAACAATGTACGGTCAATAATATTGTAAAAGAAGTTCAATAATTTATTAAGGGAATTTGATATGCTAAATCTAATATATCTACAACCAGTTGTAAGATCTATCTTAATTAGCAATCACAACCGACTACGACAATTTGTATGATTATTCATTTAACTATTGCGGTATCTACTTATAAATCTTTTCATCTGGATTAACCGTAGGTCTTATATGAGAACTAGTGCTGAATTAAATGTTTATCTATTTGTGTTTCTAATTTTAAACGAAGTTTTCAAGCAAAATTAAAATTAGATGGGAAATTAGTAAACCATACTTGTAGAGGCTCCCTCCCATTGAGGGAGATGACATCGGACTCAACCCGAAACGAAGTGATCGAACCCGCGGTGTCGGGGAACTGCTCAGCAATGAGCAATTTAGCACCTCTATACTCAAACAAGAACAACATAAGTGTATACCAAATAACACTTTGCAAAACCACAATTTGCACCATAAGTCCACCACTTGCTTCACCATACATAGCACTTAGTAGAGGGATTCCCATGACCAAAGTGTTAGGCAAAGTCGAGAGCGAAAACAACGTAATTAGCCACTCAAGTTTCGCCTTCTTGCTCACGGCCAGCCACACGAAAAGCGCCCCTAGGATGACCAGTTTTTGGAGGCTGTCCGCGGCTATGAAGTGGTAGTTCATCTTGTATATGTTGTTGGTTGAGATGAAATGGAATGACAGGAGTGGGACCGCGAACACGGCCACAAACCGGTTTATTCCCGAGCATTGGTCCGGGGTGAAGATCTTCCACCACCGGACTGATCCGTAGGCTAGCATCATCGCCACGTAGAGTGGCGTGATTGCTGCAAACACATCGTATATGTCTTTTCCCGTAATCATTTTTGAGTACGTTAGTTACAGTTTGATATCAGAGCGAACTGAACCTGACTATGATTATTTAATCAAGTGCTGCAAACTGATATTAGAGCGAGCTGAGTCTGGCTGTGGCTATATATATAGTATTGAAAACCGGTATCAGAGCTGGTATTAGAGCGAGCCGAGTCTGGCTGTAATTATTTTGTGATATTACAAAGTGGTAACAGAGCGAGCTGGGTCGATCTGGTTGTGGTTAGGAAAGAACTAAAGGAAAATGGTATGTTGATTTTCCTCTATCTTTTTCATGGTAGAGTTGATAAGTATAGAAGGAAAGTGTGAAATTAAATGAAAAATTAGTGTTGTTTTGTGTACGTTAATGAGTATGAATAGTTTATGATTGTGTCATTGATGAAATAGCTGTAAACTTGTACTTGAAAATAGCAAATGTCGAGATAAGAGAAGGTGGTGGAGGAATCAAGTGAGGGAGAGTGTTTTTTAAAGTACGTACGTAAAATCGTCTCTATAATGAATGGTAGTACTAGTAGAAGTAAATATATATTACTCCATCTGTCCCAGTTAATTGTTAACGTTTCAGTTTTGATATAAAAACAAATACAAAAAATGAAGGAATATAAAAACAAACACAAAGTAATTTAATACATAAAAGTCATTATAACATGCCCCCTTACACGTAATACATTATATGAAAGTTGTAAAATCTACAAAAGTATAAGAGTTAATTGCATCATGTATATACTCTCAAATATCAAGCGTTAACAATTCATTGAAACGGAGGTAGTACTTGGTACTTAGTAGAAGCGAGTAAATTAATGTTAAAAAAAATTTTACTCTTTGGTTTGATTAGATTTGTACACATAGGCGATAAATATCTTGTAAAAATTGGTGTCCAATTACCTTTAAAAATTGAGATACATATATTGACGATTTATTACAAAAGTTTGCCATGGCTAATTCGATCTTGGCGTCGAACATTAATTACTTTTTGAGTAATAGTGTTACGTATTTCTCTTCAGACACCAATATGCTAAGGGTATTTTTGTATATTCATCATGTATGTTTTTTTTTTTCAAGGCGTAAAAGAGTTCAAATTAACTTAGAATGATACACGAGTCAACATACCGTAATGGGGATCTCATATATATATATATTGAACACCACATTTACATTACAATGTTTTATTAGGAAGTGCGGTGTTACGTACTCGGAAGGAACATGTAACAAGTGGGTACCTAGTAGTACAGTACAAGTTAACCATTTCGCGATCAAAATGAATAATATCAACTTCTATATGTTTGGTTCGCTGATGTTGAACAAGGTCACCGAGAAGTACACGAATGATAAATTACCACGGTGGACAAATGTGTAAGAGGATTAATTGTTTGCTAAAAATATGCGTATCATTTTAAGTGATCTAGCCACTAAATTTTTAATTATTTTAAGAGAGAATTTATTGGTGGTCTCGCTTTGACTTTAACTTATTGCTTCAATTTGAACACATCAATGCTTCTCATCTACATTTAACGATGCACAAAGATACTCCAATTATATATGTATGATTTTTTTTTCTTTTTTTTTTTGTAATAGTAATTTAGTGGGTTCATGGACATATGAGTTGAGATTTTAGTAAAATTATTGATCGATTTATCTTAATCGCTGAGTAAATTATATTAGCGTGCTAATCGTCGTTCAAGAATAAATTAAATAAACTCCACATACATACAATTACAAAAAATTAATGGTCAAATTTTATACTCGATACATACGAAGTATTTCTTAGCTATTCATGTCAGACATAAATACCGATCATAAATGGGGATAGAGATATAATGATGTTTTGGTTTAGTAATTTGTGTGAGGGTCTCATACAATATTTTTATAATATTTTAAAGACTTAAATTTATGCTTATTTAGTGGGTAGTAATTCAATTATAATCCTTAAAAATTGTCTCAACCATAAAGACTTAAATTTATACAGCATTGTACATGTGTTTGTACAAGACTTTCTCATACATATATAATATAAAAATGAAGACACAAACTGTACACAGGATTGCAAGATCAAATTAAACAGTACGTAAGTGGAAGTTGAAAACTAAACACCGTTAATTACTTTGCTGCTGGAGTTGATTAAATTATTTGCTCATTTATACAACTACAAATTTAGTAATAATCCCTTTGTACAAAAGTTGAGGAGTATAAAGTGGAGGTGAAAAAACACAAAGATTTATACTAGTATGATCTCATATGAGATAATGAGCATAAACAATACGTATTTTATCCGTTTTATTAAATTATATATACGGTTCTTTTCTCTTATGTGAGATAATATATTTAAACATATATATAATTGGATACAATTTTTTTTTTTTTTAATCAAGCTAAAGTTATGTATATTTATAAATAAAAATTCATATATCTGTTTCTCTTTTTATTACTCCGTTCTCATTGAGAAGGCTACTACTCATAAATTTATATATCTCCATTATTATTTAATATACTTGTGTCAATAGTAAATAAACACTTTTGTAACGAGACACAACTAACTCTTTTCCGAAGCACATAAAGCACTATTATATCACATAAATTATTAATTCGTCTGAAAATATAATTTATTAGACGTCAACCAAACGAGTATCGATATCAATTGAGAACAGGATACGTAGAGAATATACATTGGGATAGTTAGTACTTCGAGTAGCTAAGACTGCGGCACTGCAAACGTTGTAGCACATGAAGTACCGTCTCTACAAAATTCAATTTAAGTAACGGTGCGATTCCAATTCATAATATTATTATCAATAATAAGTCTTTCTTAAATGAGTTATCCGTCTTAACAGTAAAATGAATCAAGTATTATCCCATTTGTGCATATAAAATTAGTCTTATATTTTTTTTTCTATATATTTTACAGAGTATTTTTGTTTTATTCACCATATTTAACCCGTCTTAAATGAAAATTTACCTATTATTATATTATCATAGAAAGTATCAAAAAATGAGTCAGTAGATCTCATAAATTTGTTTTAATTAGTCAATACAAAATATCTCTATTTATTTAATTCACTTATGTCTCACCTTGTTATGACATTGTTATCTTTGGTTGCAGTGTATTATAATATATTATGCATCTTAACGATATTATGTACTACTATCAGACAAAGCAACCTTTTTATTAATTTTTGTTTAATTAAATTAACTGTGTTTTTTAGTGGCTTTTTGCTCAGTAACTTTTTGAGTAATTCAGATTGATAATCTTGTTTTATGACTGATAATATTGTTTTATGGTTGTGATTTACCGTTTACGTAGATTGGATTCTCATGCAATGTTGCATGGATATTATTAATAAAAATTTACCAAAGAATAATTAATAAAAATTACATTATTATCAGGGCCGTCTTACACAATTTGGAGGCCATGTGCGAAAAATTATAATAGGGTCATATCATAAGTTTAAAATTAAGTATTTATTTTATTCAATTTTATCAATCCTTTTTTCGAAACATTTCATTTATTAATATAAGATTTTCTAATAAAATGATTCATACAATGAGCTGAGATTTTGGAATATAAGATTTTCTAATAAAATGATTCATACAATGAGCTGAGATTTTGGAAACACTTGATTAGGGAGTCATGAGAATCGAACTTTTGACTTCCAAATCTATAGCCTTTAAAAAGAAATTGACCACTTCAACACTTTCATCTTTTATAAACATGTTGTCTCAGATATTGTATTCGTATATGATATCAAATGTTTGTCAAAATGAGGCCCTAAAAAAATAGAGGCCTTGTTCCGTCGACCACGTTGCCCCTTATGTTAGACGGCCGTGATTATTATTAATATTACTCCCTATCACCATTATAAAAATATTATTATGTACTTTTTCTACAAGCACTAGACAAGAATAGTAGTCTAATAGAGAATACGCAATAAGAATAGCATGTTAGAGTATAAAATTAATCATGACACTCTTAACATTAGTTTAAACTTTTGGTATAGATGTTTCCGAACATGTATAAGAGTGAAAATATAGTACTTTATAGTATATATTGTACCAGCACTACCACTTACCAGGGGTTCGAATCTCAACAGCCCCTCCATTCTAAATTGAATACTTTATAATAGCACCATTATGAAATCAATATAATGCAATTTTTTTGCGTTTTAGTCATTTATTTATCTCCTAAAAATTGACCAATCTTTGTAAATAGATAATGCTAAATGATTTTTATTGGGCAAGTTCCTAGAAGTGAGAAATGTTTTGACAAAATTATGAGTTCATACTCTCATTAATTAGTCTAAATTGTTGCCAGCAAGCAGAGTACACAGACAACGGCAGCAGAGAAGTTAATATAAAAGTCTTGTACTTTGCAAAAAATACACACTTCTAACTGTTACGTTTAAGTATTGACTTGTGCACTTTCTGAGTTATCACATGCACTATCTCTCTATCTGCCTCTTTTTTCATCTTATTCAACGCCAAAATTTATATTTTTCTCTATCTTATCTCAACTAATTGTTGCACCGAGCACTTATACGTATGTATGTAGATCTGATAAATTGGTCATTTGGGTCGAGTCACTTCGGATCGAGTCATTCAAATCGTTTTAGGTCAAGATTTTAGCTCAAATTTACATAGACATTATTATCCAAATAAACATTGATCTTCAAATGGCTTAATGGTTAGAATATCAATTATGGAGTTGTTAGAGGTCATGGACTCTTGGATGGTCACTTTAATTTTTACTCACAAACATGTTGTCGTATGCAGAGGCGGATCTAGAGTTTTACAATTGGGGGTGCAAAAAAAATATACTCCCTATCATATATACTTAGTAAAACCCTTAATATACTCAATATGATAATGTTTTATTTAATAAGCTAGCTAAAAGAAACAAAGAATATTTAAAAGTTGGTAAAATTTATGTATGAGGGGAATTGAACCCTTGACCAAAGCCTCCATTTTGATACTTATCAAGCAAAAACCACTATGCCACTTTACAATAACATATACTAGAAGCCTTGAAAATTATTTGTATCGAGATTGACTGGGGGTGCAGTTGCACCCCATACACCCCCAGTCAATCCGCCTTTGAAGCTAGCGCAATTACATTTTCTTACTATATTGTGATTTGGTTTTTAATACAAAACTCTTTGCATGCATAAAGACAAGATATGATGTTATGAATAATATTTTTTCTTGACAAAAATCTTAATTATGTATCTCGTTAGACGTTATTATTAATAATGTCGTAGAAGAGTAACTATATTAGGCAATCGGGGTGCGGCGAGGGGGCTAGCAGGGGCGGCCGTTCCCCTAAATTTTGAAAAAATTAAAATTCGATTTTTAACTAAAATTGTCGAAATTTTTTTTTATTAACTTATTTTATAAAGGTTCCGTCTCCAATCCCCCAAAAATTTTTCAGGCCCACCTATAGTAAAATCCTGACTCAGCCACTTATTCATACCATTAGTGGTATATGAGCATGGTACAACGAATGTTATGAATTTTTTGAGATTTTTAATATTGTCCGCTTTGGGTGAAGCCCTCACGGATTTACTATTGGGCTCCTTCCAAAAGGCCTCATGTTGGGTTTTTTTTTTTGATGGGTATACTATTAGAGTTGGTACACTTATAAAAATTGCTTTTTCATCTCTACACCACCGATGTGGGACTTGGGTTTGCACCCTAACAATCGTATTCGGACATTAAAACATTTATCCCTTGGTCAGTCCGTTTGAAAATATTTTAGTTACATTTCGTATATTTACTTTATAGGTACCTCAAGTAATGTGGTTTTTATTCTTCTAAAAAAAATTCTTCTTATATATGAGAATTGTAGTCTCACATTCACTTATTACAAACCTAAAAAAAAAAAAAAGCACTGAAAAAACAGCAGTACGGTAAAGTTGGTATGAGTATGAACAATAAAATTTCTCCAAACAAACACTTATTGTAGATTGATAATTAAATATATCGTGTAATTTGTATATGTATGTGTGACCTAAAGACCCCCTTAAAGATATCGTGTAATTTTTAATTAAATGAAATTCTCTTACTAATTTTTCTTTCTTGTGTACCAAAACCTATCTATAAACATAAATCATCCTATATTATCATATCATCTTAGATTTCTTTATAAGGTGTATATAGTGCAATATATATATGGTGTAGGGCAATTTCACCATTATCTAATTAAACACATTTGTACTGATATTGGTGATCGCTTTTAAGTAAGTCAACATTTTTTTTTCTTTTTCGTAGGTATTTTGCCTTCTACCATTATTTGTTTAAATTATAATTACTCTGTATATGATATCAGGTTGAAATTTAACAAGACAGTTTTACCTTAACTTAGTGTAGATCAAATTGTTATTACCGTCTTGAAAAAAAATAAAAGAAAATTAAGTGACACTATTTATTTAAGAAGTACAATTATGATAAGATTATCAAAAGATTGTATCACATGTGAATTTATTATCGTTAAATTGGGTATATTTCTATAAGTTTTGTAAAACAAAATAATCATACTTGCATACTTGATCAAAACTCTCTTAACCATCATCGTAATGGTTAAAATTTATGTTTTGATAAAAAATTAGTTCAATTAAAAGTTCTTGATTCAAGGACAAAGCAAAAAAAAAAAAGAGTTAGTCTCTTGTGAGATCGTTGTACGGCGTATGACGGTCTTCTAATTAAATTATACCTCATTAATTAACTGCTATCTTTATCTACCCTCTCGTAATTTAAAATCAACTGCTTTAATTATTGAAAAACTCATGAATAAACTAATCAATTTTCGATTCATACAGGTGAATCAAACCTCGCAAGTCGCAACTTAAAACAATGTCACTAGGGAAATCACTATTGGTACCAATTATACTATGTTGCCTATTATCGACCTCAATCACAAAGATTGTACCCGAATTATCAATCGGACTATGTTACGACTACAAGGGAGACAATCCACCAAAACCAACTGATATAATAAACACTCTTATAAACTACGGCATTTCGAAATTGAGAATCTATGAACC
>JAUEKU010184722.1:0-10077 GCA_032274805.1 Gypsophila paniculata | reverse complement strand
GTAAAACGAAAACGTCATATATTAAAAAGTGGAGGGAGTACTACAATTGGTTGTATAGTCTTCTTATTGATATAAAATTATAAACGGTTTTTTTAATGTGGGTTCAATCGAACACATTGACACCGGCAATTGGCTTCCTAAATATTGTAATTTTTAGATTTTCACTTAAAATTTTCAAAAAGATTTTTAATTTTTTCTACAAGTCTCCGATAAGACCGTCTTAACGGTAAGACCTACACAAAAATCAAATAAACTATCTCAAAAAAGTTGTAACTCATATGTGAGAGGTCTTATTATACGCTTATTATAAGATCGTCGTATAGGCAAATGTCAACTAGCTCAATTGATAAAATCAGGGGTGGGGTTTGAATCCCACCTCATATGAGAATTTGCGATCTCTCTTTTGTACTTTACCCCTCGTGAAATTTTTGGCCCCTAAGTTACAATCCTCACTCCACCACTGAACACACTTGATTTTTTTTTTTTTTTTTTATGTTGGAATTATTAACCTTCATTCAATTAGCAGAAGTCACAAAATTCGAATCACGAAATTAAATTTTCTAAAATGATTAACTCGGATTACAATTATCATCTTTTAGAAGTGTGTTGATTAAAATTAGCTTAGAAAACACCTTAATTTGGTTATATGAAAACTGATTTTTAGTTGCTTTGTAATAAAAAAAACCTTATCGAGAATGTGTAAGATCGTCTTTGTTCTCATTGAAAATGAGTTTTGCTTAAAAAGTTCAATCCAAATTCGCAACAATTTTTTGGAAGAGGTTGTGGGTTGGGTGTGTTATGATCCGAGGTAGAGATGGAAAGCCGTCTGCAAGCAGCTGCAATCGATGACAGCCTGACATTATTGAAGCCAAAGCTCTCGAGTTTGGTCTTCTTACGGCAAATTGGCAATGCAGCATGTGATGCTGAACGTAAAGATCAAGTCTGACTATCAATCCCCCTTTCGACTGTCGAGCTCTAGTTACCGTCCTTCATGTCCATAGATTTCTCGATGAAAGTTCGAATGGATAGTCATCCCTAGGAGATCACGGACATAGCTTCGCTTTTCACCCGTAAAATAAAAGGGGAGTCGGTAAGATGAATCTGCATCCAAAATAATAATTGTACTCAAAATAATATATGGGTCCCTAATTGTTCTCAGTCTCACATGTTGATAACAATTAATTCATCAATCAAAATCACACTCACTACAATGCTTCCAAATAAAACGTGGAATCACCCTTTAACAAAACACCAACAATTGACCCACAATAGCTTTGCTCAACAACCACAAACAGCAAGTCTACTATAAGACGGTCTCACATTTATCTAAGCGTGTGACCAACCAGTAATACAGCGAACAGAAAAATACAAAATTCAAAAGAAACTAATAGAACTATTGTAAGATCGTCTCGTAAAAGAATTGGTGCGTCAATAAAGCCTTCTGCTCAGCACTCAGAAGCCACTACTCAAGTGATCAAATATCAGAACATTGAAAAAAACCCACAAAGTTGAGGCCAAAAACACAGGAAAACATGGGAAAAGAGGCAACTTCAGCAAAGATACCAGCCATTCAACTGAACCATGGAGGTGTGTCGATGCCGGTCTTGGGCCTTGGCATGGCACCCAACCCAGCAGTGCCGGACGAGGTGACGAAAACAGCGGTTCTCGAGGCGGTCGAGGTTGGATACAGGCACTTTGACACAGCCACCATTTACTTCACTGAGGATGCTCTAGGTGACGGCATATCTGAGGTGCTTAAGCGAGGCATGGTTAGTTCAAGAGAGGAGCTCTTCATTACTTCTAAGCTTTGGTGTAGTGATGGTCATGCTGATCTTATTCTTCCTGCACTCAAAACCAGCTTACAGTAAGTTTTTATAGTTTATGTCTTGTGTTACTTAAAACTTGACTACCAAGTGTCGGACATGACACTGTGTCGGAGTGTTTGACAGTGTCGTTTTGTAAAAATGTTCCAAGTTTTTGGTCTAAAATGAAGTGTAAGGTGTCGTGTTGGTGTCGAGTGTTGTCATGTCGGACACAGGACACGGAACACGACATCATCTGGATTTAGACTGCTTGTTGGATTTTTCCAATTGGGATAATAGATCCAAGCAAAACTGTAACATCTACTTGTTGACTAAAGTTCATCTAGGAAGTGTACTACTATAACAACCATAAACCTTAGTGTCTGTGAAAAGGTAAGGCGGCTGTATGTATGCAACCTTACCCTCGTTTGAGATTGCTTAGTGAAATGTACGACAAAGAGCTATAACATAGTCACAACAACTTTCACCTATGGCGACATAAGGGGCAGCTAGATCTACGCAATCGTACCCTGTGAAAAAATTAAGGGTGAGGGTAAGGTGTTTCTGGATTACCCATAATGAACACCGTGTTGAGTGATTGCTACATTATAACACAGAAAGCGAAATAATTTAGTGACATTATGCTTTACTCCATATTTTAAAGACAGAATAGCGAGTCTCTGCGAATCTGCCCTCATCGGAAACGAAAAAGTCTTGAAACTGTACTAGTGACACAACTTACACATCAATTTTTCAGTAACAAAATGTAAATCAGAAGAGATTTTGATATATTTCCATTGATTTATGAGACTAACGTGTTTCTCTAAAATGTTGTGCTTTTCTTCATTTGGAGACGAAGTCGTTTACCTGTCTGTTATGGGTGCACATATAGGAAACTGAAGTTGGACTACTTGGACTTGTACCTCATACATTGGCCTGTAAGTGGGAAACCGCTGCCACCAGCCTATCCGATTAAGCCTGAAGATTTCCGTCCTTTCGACTTCAAGGGTGTATGGGCTGCTATGGAGGAGTGCCAGAAACTCGGCCTCACCAAAGCAATTGGTGTCAGCAATTTTACCCGTAAGAAGCTGGAGCAGCTACTAGCTACCGCCACCATCCCACCTGCTGTCAATCAGGTAAGATCTCAGCATTTGCTATAAAATAAATCATTGACATACGAAAAACTTTTAAGCTTTTGTTATTCAACGAATGTCTACTAGCTTAGCTTGGCATGACGCACCAGTAACGAAACACATGGCCATTATATAAAATATCAGTCTAAATGACGTTTTGGCACATACTGATGATAATCTGCTTAGCACAACGACATTCATTAGCGTTATAAAGGGTTTCAGAAATAGCCAATATATTTGGCCTATTTTACCACACACAGGATACTAGACCGATGCATGTACAATACAAGTTTAGTGCAGATGATAGTCGACCCGCAAAGAAACAAGCCAACACATCAAACTCTCCAGGGTGTTCTAGTACGCTCTAGTAATCACAACTCACAAGCCATAATTTAATGCTATGTACATAAGAACATAACACATTAGCACATAAAACAAGTTATACTAGATAGTGTCTGAGAAGAAATTAGGAAAACATTTCTACTTTCAAGAATAATAGTCATAAGAGAGTTTTGTGCTAAATCTTGAAAGGTGGAGGTTAACCCGACATGGCAACAAAAGGAACTGATAGAGTACTGCAAGACAAAAGGAATTGTGGTGACAGCATATTCGCCATTGGGTGGCCCGTTAGGCGGACATAATGGTGTGATGGAGTCGAGTCTGCTCAAGGAAATAGCAAATGCTAAAGGAAAGACTGTCGCTCAGGTTATCCTTCATCACTGTCACCTCTTCTTAATTTCATGCTCAAGGTTCTTACAGTATCTTCAAATATGACTCGTGATTGGTGTCCATAGGTTGCACTAAGGTGGGCGTACGAGCAAGGCATTACAGTGGTGGCGAAGAGTTTCAACAAGGAAAGGATGAAACAGAACCTCGATATCTTTGACTTCGAACTGAGTCCAGAGGACCATGAGAAGATTAGAACCATTCCTCAAGGAAGGACATGCGCAGGACACGATTACACTTCACCTTTCGGACCTTTCCGTACAGTTGAGGAGCTCTGGGATGGAGAGGCTTAGTACTAATTCCTAAAAGATTTCCCGGAACTTTTTATGTGGCAGCTGATCTCTGTATTCCTAAGACTTGATGACTACTGTGATCTCCTTAAGTCCTAATAATCAATGAAATTGAAACAGAGTTTTGGACTGTGCAAGTTTGTGCTCCTAGTAGAAAGTCAGAAACTGCTACATATGAATGCATCTCTAAGTATCCGACACGCAGGTAAACAGCTGATTGCAAACTCAAAGATCATTAAGCAGATTATGATTGTGAAGTATAAAACATTTCTCGGAAAAAACACGAGCACTTGAATCGCTGTATTCAATCTGCATTACCGTAAACCATATATTCATGCAGCTTGGCTACTATCATGTGGAAGCAAGTAACACTGACCGTAAAAGTGATCTAGCAATACCTACATCTCTACCCATCCTACATCCCCTCGGTCTCAGGTGAAACTATCAATGCAATGAACTTCCGAGTATCTAACAGACTACAACAGAGTCTCAATGGGAGGGGTGTTACCAAATGCCCATAATGAAAGTCAGTTTTCACAAGAACAAAAAGGCTATCCGCTACATAACAAAAAACAAAAAACAAAAAGTTTCGGAAACAATTTGATATGTATGTCTTCATATATTTCATATATGCACGTCAATTGCGAAATTACAAAATATCCTGAGATGGTGTATACTTAGCCCACGTGGAAGAACAACGTTTAGCAACAGAAAACCTTTTACACAAATTCATCTTCATGCGAGGCCGATCTAATTACAATAAAATTAAATGATCAACTCAAATAATTATACAGGACGACAATGAAATATAATCGAGTAAGCAAGAGTAAGAGCACAACTATTCGAACTTCTATCAGCCATATCGAATACTTACCAATGCAACCACCGCCTTTTGAGACAATTGCAAACTTCTACCATTGTTAATCAGAGGATAGGAAAAATCGAGCAAGCCTTTGCGTTACAGACTGTTGCGTTACTGGCAGGGAGTCTTCATCTCCTTCATAATCATCATCATTTTCAAACACGAGAAATATACCCCACTTTTTAAGCTCAACCCCATGACCTGCTTCACTTTTCTGAATCATCTGTATAATATCACCTTCTTTTAACAATAATACCAATGGATTATAACTTTTAAATCTGCAAAAGTAGAGCTGATCTTCCACGGTTCTCGGAACTCCAGCTAAATTCAATGTAGTAGTAAATATAGGCGGCATGTTCTGTCTGAGTATCTGAGCCTGAATACCCATAATATTAGGCAGCTTTGCATAAGTATCATTTAGTTTTTGGATGTCCACAGAAATCACAACCGCCACCATCACGTTTTTGATTGCAAGGTTTGGTCGTGGTGCGAAGTTGACTGCCTCTTGAGTAAACCAATCAGGGATCTCACTGCCAGGAACACTCAGATTGGTCAAGTTCCTCAAGGTAACCTGCACAGTGCAACAATCGACCGTCAAAGTTAAATGGGAACAATATAAACACGATAGAGGGAGTACTATATAACAGCCGAAATAAACTGAAATAAACTCCGTTTTTCTGATGACGAGAGAAGGAGTTGACGCATTGAAGCATGAAAATCCTTGAGAAATCATGGTAATATAATGAACTAATGAGAAAAGGGTTTGACGAGAAGATCATACCGTGCTTAGTCTTCTTTTGACAGCTGATGCACATGCAGTACAGCCGCCCATGTATAACCTTCTCAGAGATTTCAAGCACTCAAGACCTGGAACATCCTCGAGTTTGTTACAGTTTGCAAGTTGCAGTTCTTGTAAGCAACAAAGGTTTGAGACGTCACGTATACTCTCCAGTGCATAACAATCTGCACATATTAACATCTCCAAAGTAGAAGGAAGTCGAGGTAGAGACCTCAGCTTTTCACAGTGACGAAGTAATAGCTCCTTAAGGAAACGAAGTCCCTCCAATGTGGAAGGAAGGCCATGGAAACTGTTGTTTCCTAGGTTTAAAATCTTTAAGTTAGACAGCTTGCCAAAATCCTCGGGTATTTGACCTGAAATTCTACATGCCTGCCCATCAAATTCTTCCAAAAGAGAAAGCTCGCAGAAAGAAGCGGGAAGCACACTAGCGAGGCCATGTAGGTCATCCTGTGTCGAGACGCAAATTCCTGCCATAATTTTAAGCTTCTTCATTTTCAATACCCTCAAGTTCTCAAGCATCCCAAAACTTTCAGGCAAGCAGGAGACCGAAGTTTCCTCCATTGTAAGTCTTCTCAAGGACGTCAATGTTCCGATAGAATCCGGTAATCGGACTAGCTCTCTGCACTCATTCAAGTTTAACCACGACAGATTTTCCAATCCCCCAATGGACTCTGGCAGTTGTTTTATGGCAGTACCTACAACCCAAAGGATAGCAAGATTTGACATTTTCCCAATTGACTCCGGTAACGCTGCAAGTGATTTGCAATTATTCATCTCAAGGGTCCGGATAAATTTCAAGGAACAAATTTGATCAGGGATATATGTAACTGGTGTGTTGTCTATATGGAGCTCAGTGAGAGAAGCTAGTCCTTCTATTGAAACAGGCAAACGGGACAGAGAACGGCACCGTCCAGCTGATAAGATCCTCAGATAGCGTAGTGAGCAAATAGACGGAGGAAGTTCTTCGAGAGAAGTACCAGTTAGGTGCAATTTAAACAGGGAGTTGAGGTTTTGTACTGAATCAGGAAGCGTGGCAAGCAAAGAGCAGTGAATCAGACTTAGCATTCCAAGGCTCGACAATGATCCGATAGACTCGGGTAAAGCTATTAGCTTTGTATGATTAAGCGAAAGATCTTTCAGGGAGCTCAACTTCCCTATCCACCCAGGCAGCTCCGTTAGCAAAGAACAATTATCGAGACTAAGCACTTCAAGCTGTGTGAGATGAAACAAATATTGAGGTAGCACTACTATTGCTGTGCTATCAAGATGTAGCTTGACCAGGGACTTCAGGCTGCGAACGTCGTCCGGTAGTCCTCTGAATTTGGAGCATCCAGATAAGATCAACTCTTTAAGACCCTTCATTCCTGTAATGTCCTCAGGAAAACCAACCAAGTTTGTACATCGTCTTAAGTTTAGGTGAACTAAGGAGCTCATGTTCCCTATTGAACCGTGGATCTTAGTCAGTCCAACACAATTCTCAAGTGTTAGCTTTTCCAAATGTTTGTTGCTAGACATGTCAGGTAGAGCAGTTAAATAGGGATTGTTGGAGAGATTTAGCACCACCAAGTTACAACCCACCTGCATAGTATTTAGTTTTCACATTTATGTAATTATGTCATGTTTGATAGCGAGCTGAAGAAACACACGCGCATGGCAACTCCAAAAAAAACAAAAAAAAACGCGTAGTAAGCTTACACAGCTGAAAACACAGAAAGACGATATACCTTGCTGGAGCCACAGGAAGGCCAACTTGTGGACCATAGTTGTCGAATATTACTTTCTGAAAGATCGAGCACACGAAGTTCTTCAGGTATATTTGCAGAAAGCTGCTTCTGAGAGCATCCTTTCCATAGCAGGCACCTCAGTCCAGAGGGCAAATATTCGATGTTCCCTCTTAACTTTGCGTAATTGATTTGAAGTAGTCTCAGGTTGACCATCTTTTTAAACGAATTTGCATAAAGGACGGAATTGATACTTTCATCTGCTTTTGGCCTAGTAACATCCTTGTATTTTTCAGCCAGGTAGTTGAAGGCAGTAGTGATGCTGGGACGACTCCGAAATCTGTACCAGGTTATTCTTTCCATTGTTAAATCATTTGGAGGTTTTGCAAGGTCAAGAACAATGCCCAATGTTGCTCCTGTAGCCTGTAATTAACCACGCAATATTGACAGCTCCTTACAAGATGCTAAATCGTGTTATTCCGATAAATGCAAGAAAGATTGAATACAAAAAACAGATTTCCTTGCTTGAGACTCCTCACAACACATAAGTATGTATTGGAACAAGTTCATAGCGTTTAAATACGGTATCAGTCTCACGCAATAATTCTAAATTTTAGACAAATACCTTTTCATGCCGCAGAACATGCCATATGTCACGGGAATCCCATAACCTGCTTCGCATTCCAGGATCTTGAAAGCTTTCTTCCATAACAATTTGCTTTCCCATGTCCTTAATTTGATCATGCATCCACAACTCATCACGTTCCGATATCTTCATCAGAGATTTATTAATGAGGTTTCCAATTGATTCCTCAGCGCTTATACCAAAACCCTTCAATATGTCCACCACATCTCCTCTCTTCATGTTCATTTGAAGCAACAAACATGATATGTCAAGGAACGCAGCCTTCTCATCGCAATCAAGAGCATCATAGCTAAATTTGAGCACACCCTGAAGTTTTTCGGGCCGAAAGTTCCTCAGTTTTGACAAAGAATTCTCCCACTCGCCCTTTGTTTTCTTCACCAAAGACGAACCAAACACTTCAAGCGCCAGAGGAAGTCCATCCGTTATTAAAACGATCTCCTTAGAAATACCCAAATACTCTGCTGTAGGTTCCCTTCTTCCCAAAGCATGAATACTAAACAATTCTAATGACTCCGGCATACTTAGCTTATCTGCCTCATGCAACTCATCCTTATTACAACAAAACTCGATCACTCCTTTGTCTCTGCCAGTAACAATTATCCTGCTCCCTAATTCAAACCATTTTCGGACAATGCCGAGGCTCTCAAGTTGGTTTACCTCAGACACATCATCTAACACAACCAAGACTCGATTCTCATTAAATATTTCCTTGACTGCCATTTTCCCGGTACTCGCTTGGTCAGCTGATCTCACACTTCCAATGGAAAGATCATTCATAAGTTTATTCAGTACACTCAAAACGCCCCCTTCATTAGACAATTGTTCTCTAACATTAGAAATGAAGCAGCGACGTGTGAAATGAGCTGCCAGCTTATTGAAGGCAGCCTTAGCCAATGTCGTCTTTCCTATTCCTGGAGTCCCGTAAATGCCAAGAAACCTAACAAGGCCCGAGTGAATATCCAGCTTCTCCAACACTTGGTCCACACGAGAATCCAACCCAACCGTGATTTTGGCCACGTATTCTGGAGTGTTCTTCAACTCCTGCAGAACCTGCTTCGCAATGCGATGTATAACCTCGGGTTCATCACTGCCACATGTACACATTTGATTCAAGCTATGTTAGAAGAACTTCGACATGATCATTAGTTCTCAATAAAGTACAATGCAGATCGTTATGGATCGTAAGTACATGATCATTAGTTCTCAATAATGTGATACCGTTTCACATTTTCTGATGCGAGACTTGCATAAAATACACTACTCCCTTCAAATAGTTTACTACGTTTGCATTTTCACAAGTAGCGAGACACATGTTATAACATTTATATTTATTGTTAAACATTATCGAAAAATATATACATAAAAAATCAATATTCTGACAAATCAAATAAGATGTATGGACCATAATATTACTCATTCCATACAATAACAATTGTCACATTTCGGTGTTTCACATTTGTCGGCATACATATTGCAACGTATATATTTATAGCTACACGTATATATAGTCCTAAAAACAAATAAAACAAAATCTCGCATAAGTGTTGTTTCGGGTAAAAATGAGCCTCTCGGGTCGGATGAAATAGGGCCTCCGGGCCTGGTATGTTGCTCCATGGGAAGACCCAAAAAATTAATGGTTTGGACACGGCAAGACATTTTGTCAAACCTCAGGGGTATTTCAGGTACAAACCTAAAAAAAAGGACACCACGGGAATTAAGCCAAACCTCAGGGTCACCATGGGAACTTTTCGTTTTTAAAAATACTTCTTTTTAGTGTTGAAAAGTGATTTTTTCGGTTTTTATTGGGTCGAATCAAGTCAAATAGAGTGAAGAGTCGGGTTATTTTCGGGTCGGGTCGGGTTCGGATCGACCTTAAACGGGTCGATTACGGGTTACGGGTCGCCATCAGGTCGGGTCGGGTCGGTTTCGGGTTGCAATATTTTCAGGTCGGATCGTGTCGATTTTACTCGAATTTCGGATCGGGTCAAGCTTGCCAGCTCTACCTATGGTGGCTTCATTTAGTTTTTTACTAATTAATAACCATTCTTCTTTTTGCTCTTTTTATTTCTGCATGATTTTAAAAATAAAATGCATGTGC